>JAQLOL010000025.1:25994405-26008243 GCA_029783665.1 Naso thynnoides
AAAATAATATTTTTACGTGGTTAAGAGGGTTTGACAGAAAAGGACAAGTGGTTTAAAGAGACCTCTTCGAGTATGTAAACAGTTCAGATTTTTAGATGAATGAAGAGTAGTAAACAACAGATGAAATATACCTAAAACAAACGGATAACTTGGCTAAAAGTTGGGTTCATCACACAATAAAAAGTAGCCTGATGGTTTTGGCACCGTCTGTACTTGTTCATCAGACAGGGCAGCGGGAGTGAAAGATTTTGAAACTTGTGTTGTTTGCAGTTTTATCTTGACTGTAGAGTTATGAGATGACAGGTTTTCCTTCAACCCTCAACGGAGTCCTAACCCTCACCCAGCTGTAACCCCTTGAAGAAGCTTAGACAGGCAAACATGACTTCATTTCACAACAATGTTCTCACACCAAATATGTAAAACACACATCCTTCTCATTTTTTTTTCCTTTTCTTTATTTCAAACACTCACACACACTCACAAATATATACACACACACAAAAACACACCCTACTGATCTCTGGATTTGGAAGCCTTTTTGTCATACAAAACCCCCGTGACAGCTGCTGTATACTGTCAAAGATTCATATTACCATGAAAAAAATTATCTTTATCTCAACAGTGACAATAGATGTAAACAGCAAGACTCCAGACTTCATAAGATACCATCAATTAGCTTTTAAGTTCTTTGAGCACTGATGTTATCTCTTGGTGTATGTGTGGTTTTTTTACTATTAAAAGTGATACAGGCATTCCTGCAGCTCTACTTCATTGTACTTGTCAGGGTCAAAGGTCTCGGGGTCGACAACTCCTCTAAAAGCACACAGTCCCAGAAAATGAGAACTCGGAGAGGAAAGGAACAATAGCAAGAAGGACCTGAAATGTTTTTGGTGACCTTCAGCTTGACGGAGATTAGGCATTACTTCCAGCGTGCCTGTCTGCTTTGATCCGTCTCAGAAAGTTGTTTTACAACAAT
This sequence comes from Naso thynnoides, assembly GCA_029783665.1. Classification (NCBI taxonomy): domain Eukaryota; kingdom Metazoa; phylum Chordata; class Actinopteri; order Acanthuriformes; family Acanthuridae; genus Naso; species Naso thynnoides. Next base: position 25,995,382 of record JAQLOL010000025.1, read on the forward strand.
CAAAACATGAGCTCAAATCCTTCAGCCCCAATTTTAAGAGAATGCCTCATATTTCTGTTACTGGCACTCGCTCAAGTCTCTCTGACTTCAGGTAAACACACACAGCAGGTTACACTGTCTCCCCTCTGTGTGCAGCTGTGCTGACAACTTTAGACTCTAAAATGATTTACCCAAAGTGAATTTCACGCAGCACTTGTGCATTTTCATGCACAGATGTAAAGATGTGCAAATGTATGCAGATGTGTGTCATTTTATTGCCAGAAGAGTTGAGAGGTGTTTAAAATAACAGATGCCAGATCCACTCTGTGGCCTAGTGACCTTTCATGTGACCCGTGCAGCTCTCTGCATGGGAAGAAACATGTGTCTTTACATCAGACGTGCTCTCATTCATTTTATTACAAATCTTGTTCCCATTTTATTTTCCTTTTTTTGTCCAATGAGAGCTAATTATTAATAATTATTTTCATTTGCAATTAATCTATCAATCAATTCACCATTTAGTTGAATGCTGTTCTACAGTTTAGAAAAAAAATTACAAATTTTCAGATCAAGATAGACCTACATTAATTGCAGCTTGTTTTTTTTTTTGTGTGTGTATTTTTATTTGTTTATTTATTTTGATCTAGGCGTCTTAACTGACTTGGAACATCCATATCCCCTTTGCTAAATTTTCATAAACATCTTTCAGGTTATAAAGTTAACAAAGGAAAAAAATCTGGCCTTAGAAAATGTGAATATGTAATGCAATAACTACATGAAACATGTAGGTGAAGTATTTTAATTAGTACATAACCAAAAAAACTAAATCTTTGCTTATTATTTTCTTGATAGTCAGCTATTTGATGTTGAACATTCAGTGCTATTTAAGTTTTCAAAAGGCTTGTCACTTGTGATGTTTTTGAGTTTCGAGCTGGTTTGTTATGCCAAAATGCAGAACATCATGCAAATTTCAAGGGGTAGGGTTTTGTTATGTTGTAAATAGTGTTGCCAAAGTTAAGAGTCGTTTAAAGTTGAAAACTCAACATGCTGTAGTATTTATAAGGGCACAGTTAAGTTCAAAAAGAACCAAAGTTGTGTAAGATCAGCCTAATTGATGAGAGTATAGAGAGGACGCACTGTGTACCTTGTAGGAGCAAACATGCTGTGCACAGGTCCACTGATATTTGTTTGCAATGTGTGAGTTCTTCTGCTGTTAAAGCGGAGTCATGTGGCCATATAACACTGACCAGCTGCCCATCAGCAACACACAAACAACTCAACTCGTCAAATCTGTATAATCAATAGTTTAGTGTGGATACAAGTTGTTTAGTTTTTGTTCTTTAAATGATCTCTCGGCTCTGTTGAGATCCAGTTGTTGCACTTGTCTTCTTAAAATGTACTTAAGGTGCTGCTTAACGTATGTGTGAGAGATTTCCACTTATGAACAGATGTTTTTGGCTTAATGAATGATAATGTCCGTTTGTCAGTTGGTCAGTACCTTTAGTCCCGCCCCTTAAGAATCCAGTTACTATTCAATCATTAATATTTTTTTGTTTGTTTTAGAAATTTATTGTACCCAAATGATAAAGTCAGCTGACTTTAGTGATTCATTAACTTTTCCTAAAGTGGCAACATGAGGTTAGAATAGTTAGAATAAGTGGAGTTATTTTCATAAAAGTTGGTTCATGTCTCCCTCGAGATGAACTGTAACTTTGGTAATCGCTGGACTTCCATCTACTTATCCAAAATTTAGTGTTCCAATCTCCAAGTCTGCATGTGGAACAGTCTTTTGCAAGGTCATGAACTCCAATAAGCTTGTTAGCATTGTCATAGTGAGCTTGTCAGCGTGCTAATGTTAGCATTTTACCCAAAGCACTACATCAAGTACAGCCTCACAGACAGGTTAGCATGGCTGTAGACTTGTTTTTTTTTCTTGTGTTAAATGGAAACTGATGCTGACTTATCAAAGCATTTTTATGTGACACTTTTATGTCTTTGTCTTCTCCTCACTTTGTTTTATCTCTACTTTTAACGATGCGTTATACTGCTTTCGTTTGACTTTTCTTTACTGTTTTCTTACACAAGAACTGACCTGGACTGGGCTTTTACTTTATGAGCAGATTTTTACAAATCGTCATGTTTTGCTGTCATGGGCACATGGGGAAGGTGTTGCCCCCATATTTTGAGCAGATGGGTGTGCTGGGTAGGAAAGAAACAGCAGCTGGACCCCACGCATACAGATGATCTCCTTATCCCGGGATTGCTCTGGAGGGAAGGATTTTGGTGCAAAAGGGCACGTAAAGGAAAGAGAGAGGGTTGGTAAGAGAGGATAATACTAAGATGAATGAATATTTGGGGAGCCTCGCGGGTCCAAAGCAAACATTCATCAGAGACCTTGGGCTCCAGGCTCAACATTAAAAACCCAGGTGCCATCAGAATTCAATAATGGTCTTTGTCAGAAGAAATAAAGACAGAAAAAGAAATAGCAGCTTAACTTCAAACAGTCTCTGAGTTTAAGCTGGAAGCTGTTTTTCTTGTTATCTTGTTATTTCCATCTTAGATAAGTAGTGTTGGGGTTTTTTTGTTTTTTTTGTTTTGTTTTTTTTTAGGTAAAAGGTGTTCATGTTTTATATAAGTCTTTGTGTTGCCACTGTTACAGCCAAGATTATTTTAGTGACATTTTGCCTCATTCTGACCTAGCATTAGGGGTGCAAGAAAGAGGAAAACAACTGATCAGGGTGCACTGTGAGGCCATTTTTAATGTGTGGTCTGATTCCTCTGCTGATTACACTTTGTATCGTTGTTTTTTATTTTTCAGGGGGCTGTTCATCACTATACATGACCGTGGCCACATTGCTACACTGCTCCAGAATTGGCCTGAAAAGGACGTCAGGGTAAATTATATATATCACACAAGGAGTAGCGTGAACTTGTTTTCGATAAAATTCATATTTTTCCAGCTACTAATACTTTATAAAGAATACCACTGTCTTAAAATTTGAAAATAGTGTTTGTACTATATTAGACTTAAGCAGCAGATGGAATATATGGTTTCCCAATAAGTTTGACATTGCTGCCACTGGGTTGATGTTTCCTCATGATAAAAAAGAAAATAATTTTAGTATTCGTCCAGCACAATGCTCTTATGAAAGCAGTAAGTCCACTTACACACAAGTGAACTTTTTAAGACATAGAAGAGTTCGGCGTGGCTTCCTCTGATTTTTTTTTTTTTTGGCCAGTTTTGCTGAAACCTGAAATATTACTTTATTTCTTCAGTACAAGGCAACTATGTCCAAGTCATAATCCAGTCATAACAGAATGACGTGACCAGTTGGCATTCCTGGCATGCCGAATATACCTGCAGCCTCAGCCACCTGTTCGCAGCTGTCAACAACAGGACATTTACTTTAGCCCTGACATGCCACCTCTCATTGTCGGGGTGGTCTTCTCATAAACTCACCTAAAATGGCCTCTTTTTAACATTTTCATAGAGAGAGGGCAAACAGGAGCCAACTTAGTCATCCACTGATAAGCCTTGGCAACCTTTTTGTCACCTATTAAGAAGGGATAGCTAGAGGGGAAAAGGCTGCAATTGGTGTTAAGTAAAGTCATTATTAGTTTTAAATGTTGTAATGGGAAAACTAATGACACTCTTTAAAAATGTCAGATTGTGGGAGGAACGAGGCTGTAAAATGCTTGTGCCAATGTTGTCTGCGTCACACCACTGGTGAGAAAAGAGAAACACTAAGATGTAGGAACATTTCAAATTGAACACTCTTTCTGCACCTTTTTGGTGTTTCACTTTTGATTTGTTTCAGGCTGTGGAATCAAGCCATTAGAATGTATTTATTGCTCAATAATTGACTGGTGAGTGGAAAGTCAAGAGGGTGTAGGAGGACCTGGCTTACACTGAGGAAAAAAACATGTTCCTGCATAGCATAATTACCATCAAACTGTGTATAAGTGTGATATAAATCTAATTTAAGAAAATCCTACATGCAGCAGCGCACACAAATTTAAAATGATGTGGTGGTTAGAGTAGAAACTGTCATTTATGGCTGTTCTTTATGTTGAACAGGCTGTGTGTGTGACTGATGGAGAGAGGATCCTGGGGCTTGGGGATTTGGGCTGCTATGGTATGGGCATCCCAGTGGGCAAGCTAGCCCTCTACACAGCCTGTGGAGGTATGCCGCCGCAGCAGTGCTTGCCTGTCATGCTGGATGTGGGCACAGACAATGAGGTAAGAGCTGAGGCTAAAGATAAGTGACAGAGTATTCAGACATCTATAAGCATAATACTTCTTCATCGCTTCACATTCATGACAGGTGGAAAGTAAAAATGCATTCATACTGTATTTTATGATATCATTTTTACCAGGGTATATTTGCTTTACCAGAGTGTTTTGACTCTGAGAAACTTGGTGCTTCACTGCTTTAAAAAGAATGTACTGCATGTTTTATGTCACCACATTTTCTTTAAAGCCATTGATACTTTAACTGAGATATTACAGGTCATGGTTTCTCACATAACAAGTGCATTATGCTTTTTATGCTCAGAGCACCCAGGACCAAGGATCTATTGTAATTCAAGAAATTATTATTATTGTAGTCAAATAAATTGCCTTTTTGGCAGCTTTAACATGAAGTCTGCTGTTGACTTTTACGGAATATATCTTGAGTGTGACTGAGTGGCGGCACTGTTGCCTTATAGCAAGAAGGTTCTGAGTTCAATGCCTGACCGGGGCAGTACCTTTCTATTTGGAGTTTACATGTTCGCCTGGGTTTCATGCGGGTGCTCTGGTTTCCCCCCACCATCAAAACATGTACGGGAGGTCCATCTCCAGTCAGTAACCTTGACAGAGGTACTGGCTTAGAATCTGGAGTTGGTCCCTGGGCGCTGCACTGTGGCTGCCAATTGCTCCTCAGGGATGGGTTAAATGCAGAGAATACATTTCACTGTATACTGTGTATGTGACCAGAATGCTACCTTCACCTTTATTATTAGTAATACTCAGTTAAAGGATCTGAATTTGGAAACATTGACGGGTTAGCACATCAGAAAAGTTACCAGAATTCACTTGCAGAAGAGATATTTTATCTCAGTGGGAACTTTCTGGCTAAATAAAGGGAAAAAATTACTAACCTTAAATCATTTAAGTACACATGCTGAGGAAAATGTTGCTTTACAGAGATGAATGTCAGCTTCAGAGTGGCTGGAGCTGGCTGAGTGCTGTGTGCAACTCAAGGCAGATTGCATTAAATTAGAAGAAAATCTAATTATGCCTATGAGAAATTAGGTCATAATAGCCCCAAGTAGTAATGGTTAAGTATGTTTAGTCTTCCTATTGAGACTCTAAAACTCAAAATATTGCTCCAGCAAATTTGTGTGAGTCCATGATAAAGCATGCCAGTAGGGAAATGCTCTTTATCCACCGTAGCCAGGTAGGCCTTGCCTCAGAAAGGAGTCAAGAAAAAAAAAATCTTACTCTTTACAACCAGGAAATACCCTTTACATAAGTGAAGTAAGCAGCTCCATTGATGGATGCCAGCTGGGAAAGCACCTCTCCACCCTGCCAACCTGTGTGTGCAGCAGCCAACAGAGCTGCAGTTACACACCTATGGTCCCTGATCTCTGGCCGCGGTTTTGAAAAATTATTCAAACTCTGGGCAGGGCAGCACATGTGTCTGTAGCCTTATACAGATCAAGACTAGTCTGTGTGCACTTCTATATATACACTACTCTGTCTTAGCCAAGGGCGTAGCAGCCTCAGATGTCCGACCAAGCTGAGTGCAGTCAGTCAGAAGCTGTCCTTCATCTTCCAAACCCGTCTTCATATGACTCAGTCCTTGGAGTCCAGTTTCAACCCACACAAATGTCTCAAGAGGATTAAGGATGAGAGGTGATGCTGAGGATAGATGATCCTGTAAACAAAATAAAGCAGGGACACACAGAAATGTACAGAAACCAAGAATAAGACAAGCCAACTGCTTTCATGCAAGCGATAGGATTATCGGTGCCCCAAATTCAGTACGCACTTTGTCAAAATTCTTACGTCACAGCAGAAATCCCCTTACATTATGACAACAGAAACACTGCAGTCTTCCCAGAAGAGAAATAAAAGATAATAAATTGCTACATTGGTTATTGTGTCATGGGAACTGGATTAAGAGAGTGAAATCTATCTCATTCTGCCAAATCCTCCACTGAGGCTCTTTATCTTTATAGGCCTGCAGTTTGTACTCTAGCTCTACCTTTTGACCCCTTCCAGCACTGGCATCTTCATGCAAGTTTCCACTGTCTGCTCTTTTGTTTGTGTGGGTCTGGTTTAGGGTGATAATACCATCTGCAGATTAGATTCTTGGGTGCACTGCATCAGTTTTAGACATTTATTGCCATCACAACACAACTTTAAAAACCTGTCTCACAGTCTTTGATCCATACTTGCCTCAGTCTGTCTTATAACTGCTGCCAGAGAAACACTTTGTTGTGTGATACAGGCATGTGTATCAGTGAGCAAGGATGCAGAGCTCACAGATGATAAATATGTTGCAGTTACGTTTGCATTGTTCAAAAAAGTAGAGATGTCTAAGAAAAAATTTAACATGCACGTATTTTCTTTCCTCAAATGGATATACATATTTGAAATAGGGCCTCATTTTGGACTTCTCCGGTCCTATTCCTATCGTTAGAGATCATTTTAGCTCATTTGATGCAGTGCAGAATTTGGACAGCTCATTGCTTAGTCGCAAATGCTATTGGTTGCATAAGTCAATAAACCCAGCAGCATTGCCCACGAAACTCTGATTAAACATTCTGCAGTGCAGCTGTTTTGTTCCCTCAAAATTTTAAAATTATAGTTATTAACACCCCCCAAGATAGCTAATTATCACACTGTAAATTGTTTGTTTAATCCCCACACAAACAGAAGTAAAAACAGTGACAGTTTGTGGTTTTAGAGAATGTTAACGCTCTTGGGCTCACCAGCTGACTCGCGCAATTTGCACAATAACCTGTGCAGGGACAAACATGCCTGTAGGCACGTACGCACAAATGTAGCATTGCTGCTTGAACAACTTATGAAATGTCTGTTAAAGAGGTTTTCCTGTAGTTAGCTTGGCCATGGCCAACTTTTTTTAGTTTTATATTATTCTAAAGAGATGACAGACTAAGTGAGTTGTAATGGGATAAATGGGCCGTGTGTGTGTGTGTGTGTGTTTCTTCTGCACTGGCTTCATATGTGAGGTGTGCTAGCTTGCTGCAGCTCGTCTCAATCTGCAGCCCTGACTGTGAGGGCATGAGGGGAGCAGATGGAGGTGGGAGACTATGAGGTAGTGGTAGCTCTAGCTAATTGTTAAAATGACTGTTATTAAGGGATTATTTTTGTCCTTGAGTTGATAAGGGGGTAGAGAGAGGAAAGCAGACATCCTAACAGTGAAGCAAGCAGACCCCAGACCATTCATTACACAAATAATTCAACATTTTTCAAATTACACTTATTAGCTTTCTTGCCAAGAGTTTGATGGGAAGATTGATACCACCCTCATGTCTGTATGCTAAATATGAGATTACAAATTCCAGTTGGTTAGCGAGCATAACAAAAGACTGGAAGCAGGGGGAAACAGGTATCCCGGCTCTCTGGAAAGGTGAAAAAAAAATAAGAAGCACCTCAAAAACTCACAAATTATTTACACCTTTTTTTCTAATTGGTTTAATCTATACAAGCATTAGTAAATAAGTCTAAATGGTGTGCATGTTTTTCTGTTTCCAGTCTTTGCGCTAAGCTAACAGCTGCTATCCAGTCTGCTGTTAAACTTTCAGCGTTACACTATGAGAGTGGCATCAATCTCCTCTAACTGAGGAAAGTGATTTAGCACCATTCCCAAATGAACTACTCTTTTAATCTTCAATCAGATAACAAGGAGGCTCAGCGCCTGTAAAATGTCTGTTTGGCTACTGCATAGTTACTTTTTATGTCGAGGAATGTGATAGCTGGTTTATACTGCGTGAAAAAACAGCAATAAACCCTCACTACCTGGACGACTCTTATCACTTTTGCTCATACAACACACTCAGGACATTCAGTCATAGCTGCAGAGCTTTTTCTGCACCATCCTGTTATCTTGCCGGACTGTATCTGTGAGTGTATCCTGGACCTGATGTCACCTGGAATAAGTTCAACATCCACACTAAAATGAGAGTCAGTGATATCATCCTGGACAAGGTGCTGTTTGTGCTTCTGTAGTAGGTGGGCTTATACTCTATTTCTCTGTGTCCTTTACCTCAAACAGGTTCAAGTTATTTTATATATCTGGCCTTGCTCCACCATTAGGTTTTATTTCTCACAAATGCCCCGTCCAGCACAACAAGGCAATCAAATATAACTTTATATTGTTAGTGCAACAGTTATTAGTTTGGAAAGAGTTTCAACAGAGAAAATGGAGCTTCTGTTTCTCTTGCAAGCATGAACTGTAAAGCTATACATGAGGACTAATCCCCTCTGGGAGAAAAGGGGCTGTACAACACAAAGGCCAGCTTAGCCAATCAACAGTAGATAATCTGGGACAGAAAGACAACTCATGTCAACAGTTCAACACAGTGTCGACGAGGTCAGCCACTTGAAATTCAATCAGGACTGTCCCAGTCACTTATAATGAGTCTCACCTATTTTACCTTTAAATGTGGTTTTGTCCCAGTTTGTAAGACGAATAATGGAACAAAAGCTAACTATCACACTGTAACTCAACAGAAGGCACATTAGCTCAAGTGAAACTCCATTGCAGAGGTTACCAGCTTTATAATAGCTATTTTTACTCTTTCTCCTTGCATGCTATTGCATCATCTTGTAAAATGACCACCAAAAGCTCTCTGATATCAATCCACTTCTCCATGGGATCGAATGAAAATGTTTTGCTTGTTGTGGTTACAGCTGAACTTGGCGCCCTCTAGCCTATTACTGTCCGTTAAAAGCCTGCCAGGAAATGAGCTGTCAACTTCGAATAAATATTGCCTTATATAAACCTGCTGAGCTGTTCTTGGACATGACAACTTTTGACCCTGCCATGGAAAGGTGGCCGCTGCCTTCTTGAAGCCAAACTCATCTTAGTGGCACCCTCTAATTATCCATCTCCAAAAGCAAAGGTTGTCTGTCCCAGTGAGGCATGACAGCACTCCAGATGCAGTTCCCTACCCTTTTGGGATTGAAATTCCCTGGAAGTCAAAGTTCAAAGAGTGAAGCACATTGAAATTGGCCGATCTTCCAGATTCTGTTAAGGACACCAAAATGTTAAGTCAGGCAGGTGCAGCATGTAAAACATCTAATGAAATATGTGCCAACAACACAAAGCAAAATCTGTAAGCAATCTGTCACTGCCAGGTAGCATTTTCTTCCACCTAATTCATCACAGTCTATCTCTCTCTGGTTCTGTCTCATAAAAAATGGCTTCCCGTCGACCTCTGCTTGTACTTCCCTTATGTCCCTGCTTCATCCCAACTATTGGATGGACTGCGATGAGATAAAGTAGAGACGTTAATTTTCCCCAGAGGATGAATCCCACTTACTTTAGTGATCCTCTGACTAATCCTGTACCACCACAATGAGGCTGATATTGTACTGACCTCTTTGAAGCACAGTCATGCCTAATACAGCCTCAAAGTGTTGAGAATGTGGCTGTAGACTCTTAATCTTGTTATTTCTATTATCACTTGCTCATATAGTTACTCTCTGGGCTTAACAACATCTTTAAACTTCTTAAAAAACGAAACGTCCTTCAATACGATGTCTTAAAAACAACCAGATGATGGCCACTGCACTCGCTTAAAGGAAAAGTTGGGTTTATCGCACATTAAGCCCTATCATAGGGTTATAATGATTATATACAGGACAATAATAAATAGCAACATTATGACGAACGGTACAGTCTTGAGAGCTAGAGCACGTTGCTGACGTCACCACTAAAGAGCGGCACTCACAGAATCTGTCAAAAAACAGATTAAAGGCTCGTTTTTCACTGAATGTCTAGTGGTGTCCTCTCATGTACCGACACTGTGGCATGAATGTAAACAACAAACAGCTCTTTCTTCTGCTTCATGAAGCAAACAAACAGCTAATATGTCACTGTTTACATTCATGTTATAGTGTTGGAGCATCAGTGGAACATTACTGACCATTTACTGAGTGGCTCGCTTTTTAAAACAAATGTCCAATGTGTTTTTTGACGGATTCTGTGAGTGCCCCTTTCCCACTACAGTGGTGACATCAGCAATGAGCTTCAGCTCTTTAGACTGCACTGTTCGTCATAATGTCGCTATTTACCATCGTATATGATTGCAATAACCCAATGACAGGGCTTTAAACAAGTATATAAACATTAATATATAGGAAATGCAGTAATTCAATTAAATAATCATCTCTCTCCCAAAACATCATGAAAGCAATGAGTATTACAATAAAAATGACAACACTGGTTCGGATTTGCTGCACATATATCTGCAGACTGCGTGTGAAGTGACGTGACAGAGAGTTGTTTCTCAGTGCTAAAAGATCCCACACATGGCTCACATTACAGCAGAGGTCTAAGGTCTGCAGAGGCACAGGTGCGTGTATGTGTGAGGATGTGTTCACACACTGTGTATATCTCTCCTCTCTCTTTAATTTTCACATCCAGAAAATGTCAGGACTTTACAGAAATCACACACCTACCCCTCAGTCTTAGCATTCCCTGAGTTCCTCTGGTACTCCTGGTACAGGGGGCTTTGTCCTTTCTATGAACCTGCAGGAAACACACACACACACACTAACATATTTTTATTTTTGTGTATGCATTGACATGAGCATTTGAAGAGCATGAACGTTTTCATCAAAAAGCCTGTGAGAGCTTATTCAAGAAAAAGTTTTATTATGGGAGGTGTATGATCATTTGTATTTGGAGCTTCACCCAAACTAAGTAAGCTATTAATAAATTATTAATTAACTGGAAGGGTATCAATTAAACACTTTAACTATTTTCTTTATAAGACCCAAAATACATTTTTAGGAAAAACTTTATTATAGAAATTTCTCAAAATGTATAAGCTGGCATAGATATGAAGGTCTTTCAAGTCTGTCTTTATAATTCATTAGATCTTTAATACCTGACTTGACCTTTTCTTATGGCCTGACAGAAAAATTATATAAGGCTTTACAAGTTAGCTGACATACAGGTCAGCGTAAAGTCATTAAGGTTGAATGGTCTAAAGACATGTATGTGCACCAACTACTGCAGTGTTTGTAACTTGTATCGCATTGCATACTTTTGAAGATTTTAAAAGGCAGCTTCACAAATTTTATGCATCAAAGTTTGTTTAAAGGTGCTAAAATGTACAACTAAATTAAAAGTTGTACAAAACCTACTAAAACCTTTTGTGTAAAGTCTGATAAATCACCTTAAGTGATGTCACTTGAGTCAGCATCGTTTTTTAAACTGAAATGAGAAAAATAAATCTTGGAGTGTGAAGTTAGAAGTAAGTGAATTTACCAGACCTCTGCATCCTGCTCCTCATCTCTGCTTGAGGCGAACACTTCATAGGTATACAAGCCACTATTAGCATAACACACCTGAATCACTGACCGAACTGTCTGCGGTTGCTTGGCATTGTGGGTAGATTAGGCAGCGGGATTTAAAAAGAAAGACATTATGATCTAATGAAGGAGTCGACATCTCTGGTTTCGCTGCATCAGTTATGACAATGTTGGACAACAATGTCGTAGAAATGCAGTGCTGAATCAGTGGAGCTGGCTCTGCCCCTGTCTTCAGTCTTCGCTCTTAGTTTCATATTCTGTCCTCTCCCTCCATGTGTTTTTGTAGGCCCTACTGAAGGACCCTCTCTACATTGGGCTGAGACATAAGAGAATACGAGGCCAGGCCTATGATGACCTGCTGGATGAATTTATGAAGGCTGTGTCAGACAGGTATGAACATTTTGGCCTTCAATTCATCATTTGCCTTTCTCTTCAAGCTGTCTGTTATCGTCATTGTAATACAGACAGCACATGGTGCTGTAAAGGAAATATGTTAAGCAGTTTAGCATAGTCCGTGCATGCAGTGTGATGTTGCCTAATGTTGTGGGATTCGGGGGTCTGGAACTTCTGTCACACATGATTCTGTTTTACCGTCCTTGAACTACCTAAGATTTGGTTCCTTAGCAAAGTTAATCAAAACTCTCTTTCCTGGCTGAATGGCAATGTGAGGTTATTGAAAAGTGATCAGACAGCCTTGGTACCATCTGTGCTAGTAATTTCAGTGGCAGTGTCGAAGAGGGTTGGATTGTTATTAACTGAATTGAACACTGAAGTGCTTTTTGCTCTTGGCAGGATAAAATTATCTATTTTAAAACTCTCCACAATGATCCAGCTTTCATATTTTTCTAGAGAATGATGATGATCAAGTGGTGTAACTTGGAATGCTGATTGTTTGCACCTGCTACATGCACATTACTGTGCGACGCTGTTTGTGTCCAACAGGAAAAGACTTGGAGATTTTTGATTGCACCTTTTAGGACCGAGCTTGTGAACAGAGAGACATACAGGAAATGGCACCTCTGGTTTGTGGAAGTTTGTCTCTGTAACACATTTAGCCATATCTTACCTAAGAATAGATTTTTTTCAGTGTCATTTTGACATGTAAACCCTGTTTTTTTCAGCAGTGAAACACAGTTAGGGGTTAGCTTTTGCTTGTTGGAGCAAGGCATTAAAATGTGCTTTGTGTGTTTTCACACGTTTTTTTTTTTTTTTTTTTTTTTACATTGGATTTATCTTTTCCCTCTTTTCTGAGCTGAAATTAGGTGAGTAATGCAGCTTCCTTAGGGCTTTTATCTCACGTACTGTCCTTAAATTTTGTATACCTTT
>JAQLOL010000025.1:26012297-26027867 GCA_029783665.1 Naso thynnoides
GGGAAGTTATGAATCACAGCAAAATGAATGTTTTAAGCACTAAGAAGTTCTGTGTTGATTGTTGGTGTTTCCTAGATCGCTTAAAGGGATAGTTCACCCACAAATGAAAATCCAGTCATTATCTACTCACCCTCAAGCCGATAGAAGGTTAGGTGAAGTTTATTAGTCCATAAAACACTGCTGGAGTTTCGCAGGGCAAATGTGTTGCAGTAAACCCCCAAACAATTAAGGTGAATGGTGACCAGGATTCAAACATAAAAAAATACTTAATAAAACCATAAAATGCCTCCATAGGGAAGGCTCAGCATGCCAAATTTTTAGACTGTTCACTGGAGCCTGTAGCCTCGGTCATGTACGCACGTACACACATTATCTGGAGCTTTCATGGCAGCGCCACAAGGGTTGACTAAAGCTGCTCTGAGACCTCATCACTTATTGTAAAAACAAAATTTATTGAGTAAAGGCTTTTTTTTAGCCAGCCTTCACTCGTTATTCATTGGCACAATACTACCACAATACTACAGTACATATTTAGTCTTTTTTCATGTTTGTCCTGAGTGCGTGTATCATTCGTTCATTTGATATTATTCTGTTAATAAAATCAAAAGTTAAAAAAAAAAAGTGTTATTTGTTTTTCTATTACATTCATAAACAAATTATGAAGATTTTTTTTTTCATTTCTGGATTTTGCATTCTCAATTGAATATTAAATGAACAAATGATACACGGCTTGTCCTGACTACATTAGTTAAACCTTTACTGGTTTTATTTGACCTATTTGACAGGAATGCATCATTGATTCTGGGTGATGTATCTCTCACGATTAACTGACTAATAAAAATAACTTTTTGGGAGTAGTAGATGAATACAGAAATGTGATTATTGTGAATTTTTGAAGTTCACAGTGTGTCTTGTGCCACATGGTTTGAAGTAACTTAGTAGAGCTGTAACAGTAAACCAGGGATAAGCCAATTCAATATTCATTATTGGTGTTGGTCCGATAATAGCCAAATCACTGGATCGAATATCGGAGAAGGAAAAGTGTATCATCAGATCTGATACTTTGGCCTCTCCCATAAATGTTTAATAATGCACGATATTCCATAAAGAAAGATGTCAGCACAATACAGACTAGCAGCATGTGTCCTGTGATTAATTTAAATGGCTAGGTTGAGCAAAGTGCTTCCGTATAGTTGTATTATCAATAGCTTCGTTGTTTGAGAGAGGGGAAAAGGCTGTGTCGGATTGATATCGGTATCGGGCAGATACTCAGTGTTGTCTTATCTCTGTTGGTATTGGATGAAAAGATTGGTGTCGAGCCATCCTTAGACTGAACCAAAGCAGTGAAGTTGTGGACCTGAAACCAAAACAATGCGCTTAAAGATCGCTCTGTAAAGCTGAGGAAAACTGCAGAGTTGGATGAAAAATCTGTTTGTCACCATGAAACACCTTTTTTTTAATCTATTGTTAATTCTTTTGTCCACACTCCAAAGATCTTTATAGTTAAAAATAAAATAAGAATAAACAGTACAGCTTTAGACTAAAGTCTGTCAGTAGGTAGCAAACCTGCATTTGGGGAGCTAGATTTACATTACACTCTTAAATACTCAATTGTCAGAGATGAATAGCTCTTTATCTGCTAATCTATAGTCATCATGTGATGCATTGATGCCCTGCAGTAGTCAGTAAAGACACTGTGATTGCAGGCTATAATTTAGAGTGTTTCACAATAAAGTTGGATGGACAAATTATTTACCCTCTGCCAATCTAAAACAACCTGAGGCAACTGATCCATACTAAGATTCCAGTTCAGACATCTGTTTGTAGCAATTATGGTTCTTCTTGTGTGAGAAAAATCTTTCAAAATGTTTTCTTTCACAGATTATTAGATTTTTCACAGCACAGCAAATGAGCTGTGTTTTTAATTTTCTTGGGTGTGCCCTGTTTCACTTTGGTTACTAGCCTTGATACTTCAACTTCAGTACAAAAGAAAATCCTGCTTTGCTTGTCCAAGATATTTTTTTATTCAGCTGGCAAGGAGGCGCATATTCAGATTCAGATTTTGACATTTTATTCAGATTTGTCAAGGAAAGACAGCAAACTTTCAGGCAGAAAAGGGACAATGCACGAATGCCCTCCAAGTCTCTCTCTCTTGTGCACACACACAAACACACACACACACTGTTAAAAAACTCTCCCTCTATCTTTATTGGCTCAGACCACAAACCAAAAGGCGCTCTGCACTGAGAAGATGTCGCTTTCTTTCTGCAATACCACAACCACCCTGTGGCTTATCATGGTCACTGGATGTCCATAAATATGTACAGCTCAGTTATTCTCAGATCTGTGTCAGGAGTCTCTGATCTTTCCTGCTTAAGTAAAACAATAATTCAATACCTGGCATTGTTTCTCACTCTTGTGTAAAGACTTAAGACCTAATCCTTATTCTTTACTGAGAATGCTCACAAGATGTGACTACGATTCTCAACTTCTGCACAGGACTACCTTTCCAAAATTCATCTCTTTGGACTCAGTGCACGTGCAGCTTAGCTGTGTGTGAACTGGTGTGACCTCTGCGGTATTGCGAGCTCCACCAACCCATACAGGAGGGCGCTGCACTGGCAGTGGGGCAAGACCACATCTATCCTCGCCTGTCGCTTGTCTGCGTCTCCTAAAGTCTCAACACAATGAAAAGTTTATGGCTCCCTTCTTGGCCTCATTATTCATCCTCTTCGCACAGGCTCTCTGCTTGATAGAAAACACATTTCCCTCATCGCTACTGCCGTGTTGGCAGTGAGTCAGTCAAGCTGTCAGTCTCTGAATTAGGAATCGGTGTCTTGCAGTGAGGCAGGAGAAAGGATAAATAGTGACCCAGCGATGGCACTCTCATCAGGACATTACGTTTTATGACAGCTGAACTCAGGTCGCTTTTTATCCTGCTTTTCTTTCTTGTCTGTGTTTCTTTCTTGTCTCGCTTCCGCCCAGCTTCATCCTCCTGCTTTTTGAACTTTAAGCAGTTTAGCAGCCACTGTAACAAGTGGTAAACAGCTTTAGCGAATTGTGAAATAACAGTGCAAATGAGGATCCTTTTCTTTATTAAATAAAAGGTGGGGTTTTATGAAAAGTCTAACAAAGTAACAGGAAAAAGAGAGAATCTCATGACAGTGCGGAGCAACGAGAGCAAACGTCTAAACTGTGAAAAAGAAATGTGCTTGGCCTGTCTCCAATATTCTCTATATGTCACTCACAGATTCAGATTACCTCACCCTTTCCTCCCATTGTTTCAAGATGAGGAATAGTTATGATAAAAAGTTGGAGCCATTCCGACTACCCTCTGCTTTTCTGATTTGTTTTGCAATAGATTATTCCCAGTTGCTTGCCATTTTTCTGATTCTTTTTTTTTTTTTTAAATCTTACAATAGCAATTTCAGCTTATGCAAAGCTATTTGTTAAACCTGTCACCAAACATTAACGTTTAGTCAGAGCTGCTGCAATGTCTGGTAACCTCCTGTTTGGAAACACAAACACTTAAGCATGAGCCTCAGTCTGAGCACAATAATATGTGTAGCCATCAACTGCATATTTGTGAAGTCTTTACTGGGTTCTCATCAAAATGAGTCAGCTCAAGAAACATTTTTAACAAACTCTGGAACCACAATTAGCTAAATTAGGCATCAATAGGCTGCTGAAGCTTGATCAAATCTGCTTGGAGCAGTTTTTCTTTCAAGTGACAAATCAGCTGTTGCCAGCTAGAAATTTTGTCTGCATCTGTCTAAGATCAACAATCCATCGTTTTAAAAACTACGATAATATTAATTTTGTTCAAAAATTATGTGTGTGATGTGCCAGAACAATGGGCATAGCAAGGTTATTAAGAGGTGGTCAATTATGCTGAGAAAAGCTGTGAAAAATAGTTGATTTTTATTAGTTGCAAATTGTATGTTAGAACTAATGTAGACACACAGATACGAGGCAGATATTTTTGCTTTAATGTGAGAAATCTCTCTTATACAGATTTTTCTCAGCATCTGTCTGCTGTTATCTTTTGAGACTAATCTTAATGTAAGTACTGTAAGAAAAGAGTAATGTAAGAAAATCCATCTTTTATTCTTCAGCAACAAACTTTCAGTAAATTTTTGACCAAGAAAATCCATCAGTCAAAAGGCATTAGAACCTGAGATTTGTCTTTGTTGCTGCTATATCTCATTTACAGACTCATAACTTTGGGCTTGTGGCCTTTTTTTTGTTGTATGTTGTTTTTGTAGGAGCTTATGGGCCCGGGCTTCTGTGTTGTTGTATTGACTATAGGTGATAGGTGGTCTGAGCAACATCTTGTAAAATTGAACACTGCTGTTTCATGAGGAGACTGGGTGGGCCTCGTGTTCTTTTCCTTTCTAATTGGTGTTTTTGTGATTCTCCCTCTTTGTGGAGGTTCGACCTCCCCCAGCAATCCTCATTGTGAGGCACTGTCGTAAAGTTGAGGAGAAAACAGGTGTCAGCTTGTCAAATGGCCATTGAACAAAACAGTGTACAAGATTCAATGGCTTTAATTTTCATTTTAGACATAACCTCTGCCCAAGCATCCCTGCCTTCATTTCTCACTTTGTGCTCTGTAGTAGAGGGAGAGTGCCCCCGTCAGGACTAAGTCTTTGAAAGCAGAGGCTGCCCTATCTCTGTGTTATGTGTGTGTTTGACTACTGTATGTGCAAAAGTCTTAAAATGACAATTCACTTTACATTAGCAATGAACTTCATCATCTTTTTTATTTCTTCTCTTATATTACTCAAGTTCTCTGTACTCCAGATAAAATGCAGCTCTTCCGTTTACAGGTATGGGATGGATTGCCTGATTCAGTTTGAGGACTTTGCAAATATCAATGCTTTCCGTCTGCTGAGCAAGTATCGCAACAAGTACTGCACATTTAATGATGACATCCAAGGTAAGCAAACATTCACACACACACACACACAAACAACAACAACATGCAAAACTGTACTGTAAATTTGAGATTTTTGTTTGTTTGTTTTTTGTTTTTTTTTGTGGAATTGTTTGGGGTAATGTGATGAGATTGGGTGCTAGGCATAAAGCATAAAAATTTTCAGATATTATTTCAACCTTAGCTAGATTAACCTGTTTTCCTTAAGATGAATATCCCGCCACAGAGCTGAAGTTCCTCTCCACATCATAGCTACCTTCTGCTCTGAGGAAGGAAGTGACCTGAATTGGGGTCACATTAAAGTTCTCGAGGTCACTGACTACATAATTCTACTTAAGGTGCTCCGGTTTCCGAACCAAACCTAACTGCACTGAACCAACTTAAAATTTTGGTTGGTTTAGTTTAGTTTTGTTTCTCTTTCTTTTGCTGGTCTTTTATTTTGATGTGAGTTTTGTGTTCTGTACTGATAGAGGTCTTGTATAAGCCCTTTCGGGTTTCCCGCCTCTATTCTCTTGCTCCTGTAATTATATGTTGTTTTCTCGTCTTTTGCCGTTTTTCTTATAATTGTTCAAAATACTAAAAAATATGAAAAATAAAATAAAATATAATTGATGTGCACTTTTACTCTAAGTGAATTTCTGTTATATTTCATTGAGCATTTTTTAACTCATCTTTATTAATCGGTGAGCTCACAGCAGGTCAATTTATGAGCAGTAGTAACTGCACTGGGGGCTGTTTTTGCCCTTGGTTTTACATCTCAGCAACATCAGCCCTATATCACCATATTATTCTTAGAATGGAAAAAACATTCACATGGATTCAGTTTTATGCTTTTGTCTAATTTTATTAAAGGAGCTATACATACAATTCAGCCTCATTACATTTCAGGAAAAACATGTTTTGCTCTGTAAAGAACTAGTTTCGTTTTGACGACTAGACTAGAGAGTGACGTTACGTGCCCTCTCTGTGTTGTTACTGAGCTTCTAAGTTTCTTTGTTTTGGTTCCTGGGACAGTGGTGTGTTCATGTTACAATACTCTTCAATGGAAACATGGCACCCCCATTGATCATATTTGCTGAAAACAAGAGGTGAGGCAGGTGGAGTGCCAGGAGAGAGGGAAGGTGTGGCTGACACGCAAGTTTGTTTTGCTACTGAACTGCGACCAATAGTGGTAAATCACTGTTGTATATAGCTCCTTTAATTTATTCATTTTGGTCAAATGAGCCCAGCTTAAATATTTAGGCGTCAGATTCTGGCAAGTCAAAGTAGGCCCAAGTATTATAATGGAGCAAGTTTAATTACTATAAAGTTTCTAGATGCTTGGCCAGTACATGAAGTGTCATAAATGTTTTGAAGAAAATCACTAAGAGTAGATTAAACTTTCTGACGTTGCTTTTCGTCACCCCACAGGTACTGCTGCAGTGGCAGTAGCTGGACTCTTGGCTGCCCTCCGCATCACCAAGTGCAAAATGTGCGACCACACCATCGTGTTTCAAGGTGCAGGGGAGGTACGCATGTTCTGCACGCTGAAAACGAGACGGATTATGTGTGTTTGGTCAAACAACAGCCACTTTGGCCACAAGAGGTCATCAGAAGTAACGCAGCACCTTTTCTTGTGGAATTCCAGCTGTGTTTTGTGTACTGAAAAACTTCACCCGACCTTCCATTGGCATGAGGGTGATTAAATAGTATCTGAATTTTCATTTTTTCGGTGAACTATCCCTCCAGAGTTACATAGAGTTACATACAGGACCAAGACTGAAGCATGTGAAAATTTTCTAATTTCAGGTCAGCTATTTCTTTTGATGAGATTAAATTCTCCCTTTTGTCTTGCTCCCAGGCAGCGATGGGGATTGCTGAGCTGATCACCATGGCGATGGAGAAGGAGGGACTCGCCAAGGAAGAGTGTCTGAAAAAGATCTGGATGGTTGATTCTAAGGGCCTCATTGTCAAGGTGTCTCAATTCAATCAAAACCTGTGCAAAAGTACACAGATGTAAATACACTAATCCAATGTAATTTTACCACTGTAACTGACGTAGTTTCTATAAATCATCATGGAATTTTCAAAAACAAATGGCAGGAAATATAGTCAGAAAATTTTAAAAAAGAATGCTGAAATGTACAAAACATCACAGGTGGATGTTATTACTGGTTGAGAATCGTTTAAGGGGAGATTTTCCAAAGCTGTTCAACATCAGTCACTCAACAAACAGAAAGAAAAACATTTCCAATGGTTTATTAATTTATATGACAGAGGTCTTTCCTTGGAATCACAGCAAAAGTCTCTCTGGGAGATGAACATTAACATCTGCTAGGCATCTGTTTTGTCCACACAATCGCATTCATCCCATCTTCCTCCTCCTTTTACTGTGTTCTACTCCCAGCCTTCCCAATGCGTCTTCATCTCCAGCAACAATGTTCTCTCATCCCTCTTTCTTCCATCCCACTTCTTTTCCTCATATTCATCTCTATTCAGCTCCTCTTTTCTCTGTCTTCTTTCCCAACTGGTTCAGCACTAAAGCAAGGGGCGATAACACTGCCTCTAAGCATGAATCAGTTTTTTCACAGTGTCTGGTGTTCCCTCAGATGTTTTCATGTCTGTAAAGTCCTCTATCTTCTCCAAATCCACAGGGTCGAGACCACTTGACTCACGAAAAGGAGAGGTTTGCTCATGAGCACCCACACATGAAGAAACTGGAGGATGTGGTGCGGGAGCTGAAACCCACAGCTATCATTGGTAAAAGAACAAACATTTATTGTTTTAATTAGACTTCCAGTTTGACTGTCAGACTGAGTGGTGTAAGAAAGATGACACTGATGGATTGGATGTAAGTTGTCACTGAAAGAAAGAGCTGATAGTACCTTTGTAGGCTTGTGTTAGATTTTGAGGTCTTACGGTGAAGACTGTAGAGAAGCCACAGAATTTTCCTCATGTTTTTAGAGTTCAAAGACTGAAAAAGGTTTGAAAAGCTTCTGAAGAAGCAGAAGGAAAAGTCACTGATTGCACGTTCATTTTCTGCATTAGGTGTGGCGGCCATTGCAGGAGCCTTCACCAAGCAGATCATCAGGGACATGGCTTCCTTCAACGAACGGCCAATCATATTTGCCCTCAGCAATCCAACCAGCAAAGCCGAATGTACTGCTGAGCAGTGTTACACAATCACAGAGGTCCTCACTCTTAAAACTCTTCAATGCAATGAGTGATTTTATTGCTAATCCTGAAGGAAAATGTTTGACATATACTGAGATGTTACTGTCCCGCATTGTGCTGCAGGGGCGGGGCATCTTTGCCAGTGGCAGCCCATTCGACCCCGTCACTCTACCTGATGGGAGGACGTTCTTTCCTGGTCAGGGAAACAATGCCTATATCTTCCCCGGTGTGGGTCTGGGTGTCACTGCCTGCGCCATCCGACACATCACTGAGGAAATCTTCCTTGTTGCAGCAGAGGTAACAAACTGCCGTGCACGCTACATAACCTCCTCAAATCTTTGCCATTGTTAAAAAAGGATGCCAGAATTTTTTTTTACAAGCATTTTTGAAATCAGTGACTCATGTTGTCACTGAACCTTCTGAGGTCTTACCGAGGTCATATTTTGAAAATTCAAGTAACAATCAGCACTGGATGAAGTATTGAGATCATTAAGCAAAATGTCACAAGTAAAAGTAGATATACTGTTATAACTGATGCATAAATGTTCATCATTCTAGTGTTGTAGATGTGGATCTAATTCCCTCCATGTTTTTAGGTTAGTTTAAGCAGCTACATGATATTTTACAAGCTCATTATATATGCATGTAAAATATGAGTTTTCAACTATAGCTGTTATATAATACAGTGCAATATTTGTCTCTGAAATGTAGTGAAATATATTGATAAAATAGCACAATGTTCAAGCATTTCACTGTGCTCAACTACAGTACAGTGAAAGTAAATGTACTTGGTTACATTCCATCACTAATAATTGAGAGTGTTTTGCAGTTTAGACACCCAAGAACGTGAGCAGATATACTTGGACTATAATACGTCTGTGGGACTGAGAACCTATAAAACATCCTCAAAGGCCATCTCACACTGCGGGTGCGTAACGAATTAACGACATGAAAATGCGAAATATTCGAATGCGAAGTGGCAACTTCATAAATTTTGCGACAGAAACACAAGAATACGAATTCGCAAAAGCGCTTTGACAGCTCACTTCACTACTCTTCACCACGGCAGAGCTTCCTGCCTCTCGTGGCTGAGGAGGACGCTGTGGCCCCGGCGGTAGCTGGCATGATGCACTGATATATACAGACGGGTGGCAACTACTTTTCCACAGGGTGATAAATAATCACATATGTTGATTATACTGTGTTGTGATTTATATTGAGATTCCACCATTGTTGATGTTGTTATGCAGACAGACATGACGTTGGTTCCACACAGTCTTCGTGATTGGTTGATGACTTTATTCGCAGTGCGAAGGCTCAGAATAATCGACGTCGATATGAAAAATAAAAGGGTTGCTTTTTTGCAGCATGATATTTGTGTTCTGTGTTAGTTTGAAAAATATTATTGACGTGGGAAATATTTGCACGAATAAACACATCAAGTGTGTGAAGGCCTTAATTCCTTTTCACTCAGTGGGTTCAGTTTTCCAGTCAAAATGCAAGAAGCCACAGATTGCTGTCTCTCTCTGTATTTGTCATAAATCACACAGCACATGGTGGCATGTTTGAAGTTTCCTTCTCAACCGTACTCTGAGTGCGTGACTACTGTTTCACAGGCTCTAGCTCACCTGGTGACAGAGAAGGACCTGATGGAGGGAAGACTGTATCCGTCTCTAAGCTCAATCGGGGACGTCTCTCTCAAACTGGCCGTCACGGTGAGAGCTCACATTGAACAGCAGATGTCCCTTCCCGTGTCTGTCTTAGTCCAGTTGTGTGAGAGTTTGTAACTGCAAGAACTTAAATTTGCTCAAACCTATTTCAGATCATGGAATACGCCTATGAGAACAACATGGCGTCACTTCGCCCGGAGCCGTCCGACAAAGAAGCATACATGCGCTCGCTCACCTACAGCACTGATTATGATGAGTTTGTTGTGGACTCGTACCGCTGGCCCGAGGACAGTATGACTGTGCAGTCATGCAAACTTTAACGCACTGGACAGAGTGAGACCTGGAGAGGCATGCTAACTACTGACAATGTGAGATCACTGCGAGATGTGATGGTGGCATATCAAAGAGGCTGTGTGTAGAATTTTCTCATGAATATATTACTGTGAAATCAATGGTGACAGCAAATGTAGAGATATTGTGTTCTGTAATGAAATAGTAATTTTTTTTAAATGACGAAAACAAGTGAAACTGATTAATTGTAAAGACAGAAAATAGCTTGTTATCACTTTATATTTGACAATAATATATTTTGGGTAAGTCCTTCACAGGTTACTTTTAGTTGTACTGTAATATTCAGTTACTTATGACTGTGTAGGCAATAATTAAAACTCTGTCAATTAAAAATGGTTTTGATTAATGTTTTCATGTCCGGTTAGTAAATTTGTACTGACAAAGGACAAGGACGCATTATTAGACTTGAATATAAAAGGGACTTCTAATAAAGATTTTGGAATTTTTAAAGTAGCCTCCATTGAAGTTTTTTTTTTTTTTTTTACAAAAATCTTTGATCACAGTTAAAGAAAATATAACTCATTTGTGTCCTTCTGTAGCCTTATCATCAGTGCGAGACATAATGTAGGGACTACACCTGTTGTTTGCTTTACTGTGATCACCAGCTTGAAATCGGTTTGTGAGGGATTTCTTACATGCATTTTATAGTGCTCTGGCCTTCCCTAGAGGCCAACTTCTGTCATTGCAATACAAGTGGCCACATACCTTGAAATGGCTTCATGATCAACTCTTTCCAGATGTATGTTTTTTATTTTTTTTTTATTTATATTTAATTTTTATTTTCATTTATTTTTTAAGCTGATTTTTTTAATCATTATTTTAACAGAAAAGCTTTTTTGAGCCTTGTCAGTGTCAAAACAATAGTGCTGAGCTGTTGCAGGTTAAGGGTGTTGAGCTCCATTTTACTCATTTTTATGCATTAATAAAAGTATGCTATACCAATGGATGTAGAATATTTAACCCATGAAGCAGAGCCATTTATGAAATATGAGGCTCGCAGCAAGTGAATCAAACTTGGTGATGGTTCAGCAGTGAATCTTGTGTCTGCCCGCAGTTTCTGATTTAAACTGAGGATGATTTTCCATTAATTTAATCGATCACTGGCCAGACAGTAAGTACATCAGGGGCTTTGGTTGGCTTGCTGCCCATTCCAGTCGGAAATCAATACAGAAGCAACCAGACCAGTCAGTATTCATTTTTGAGCGTCTCACCCCAGGCAACATTTTGCTTCAGCGTCTCTTTTAATTCAGCCATCGGCAACCGCCACTCTGACATGAAGATCAATATGTTTCAATGTCGACACCATCCAGTTGTTAGTTGTCGCGGCCATAAATTGTGTTATCCCAACAACTTGGATTTGGTTACGTTCACACACGTAATATCAGGATAAAATTCTGATGAGGAGATATTTGCTGTGAAGAATTATGAGGAGAGACAGGAAAGATTTTAGAGGAAGACATGAAAGGGAAAACTTTGATCCTCCTGAAATTGCATTGAGATTTTGTTCCAAATACAGAATGTTCTACGTCACTGGATTCTTCTTTTAGGACAGATACGGCAACAGTGATGTGTTGTCTATAAAAAAGGGCTGTTTTATAGTATAGAATATATATGTAGCATATAGAAATATAAGTTAAAGTATTGCACTTAAAGTGTTCATGTCACCTTCATCGAGTTTGCATTCTAACCAGATGTTTTAACCATATCCATTTTTATTTCAGTACTTTCAGGTAACTCTTTGAACTGTTTAATTTAGCAGTGTTTATCTACCATTTTTATTTACATTGTTTACATTTATTACAAGTCCTTAAGGATAGCATTCAACCCTTGAGCTTCAGCTCCTGTGCTTTTAGCTCTGCTATTTACTCATTAACCTAGCTGTGTGTCCACCATTTATCCATATTTTTTAGCTCAACTTTAAATTAACTATTTATGTATTGTTTTAGAAGTGCTCATTATTTTTTTTTTATTTAAATAACCAATCAGTTAGTAACTGGTGAGGTAATCATTTTAATTAGAAGTTACCTTGAGTTACCTCTAACACATAAACTTAACATAGTTAACTTTAGAAATTTCAGTTACCTTGTTTGCTCACATCCACAATATGTGGTGTTCAGGTGTTTTACCTCAGCAATGATGACAATATTTTTAACTCAAATCATAAATTTTATTTTGTCAAATTGAGCTGCTCCCCAATCTTCCATGTACACGGCAGCTACAAGAAATTTTAACCCCTTGGTGCGTAAGTACACCTGGTGGGGAATCGCTGTTCTGTGGTTCGTATGCTGCTTTGATAACACTAACTTCAAATAAAAACCCAGTAGAGGACTACATTATCTCCGCTCTCTGCCTCACCCTGCAGCCCTCTGTGGCACCTTGCTGCTCATACACAGGCCGGGTGACTGGCAGCTATAACCCGACATCTTTTTGACCTTGTTTACAGTCTCACATTAAATGGCACATTGCTGAGACCTTGTGATCAGTGCCAATCAGTAGAGCCCCTCAGGGAATGTCGCCTGTGTGAGTCTGTCTACCCATCCTCCCTGTCGCCTGTCTGGCATTGAGCCCCAAACCCTCTCCGATCTCCCCGACCACCACCACACACTCAGCACGTCCTGCTTGCATTGTCCCTTTAGCTCAGTTCAAACACATGATTTAATTTCCTCACAGGCTCCTTTATGAGGTCCTTTTGTTATTCTACAGGGACAATTTCTGATTTTTCTTTCTTTAATTTGCCACTTCATCTTGAAGGAATATTGCAGGTAAAATGTTTTAGGTACAATTCATTATTTAATTTATCATTTTTACTCCCTCACATAAGTCATAGTATTCTTTTAGTGGAAATTGTGATCCGTGAAGAAAAATAACTACTGAAACACACCAGCAGAGGGTGCTCTAACATATTGTTTGAGCAAAAATCAGCAAAAGGCTTGACAGTACAAAGCACTATTGTACAGCATCAACAAATCCACATATCTGCCTGTTATCATCCCCTCCTGCCAGCACATCATGTTTTTTTAAATATCTTTTGCTAAAAGTTTTCTGAAATATGTTGCTTGAATGACTAATGACTAATAACTCAGTGATGACTGCTGTGAATACAAAAATATCCTAATTTCTAAATCACACTCTAAAACACACTGTTATTTCGCCAGCTACATCTTCATATGCATATTATTAGTTCGGACTCACATACTGTTGCCAGTCTTTGTCGGACTGGGTGAGTTGGTGGGTGTAAAAGCTTTTGATATCCTAAAATGATGATGGATATATTAAGAAAAAAATAAGTACATGGATATTTTAATTCCTACAATTAATTGCAGTTATATTCTAATAAGTTACACATAACTTACAGCTGGTCTGTTGGCTACTGAAGTGTGCTTTTTTAATAAATATATGCTACTGACTGATGGATGAGGTCATTCCAACTCAAGATTAGGATCAGAATCCGATCAACCAAAGGAAAAATTCCGGGAGCTTAATGAAAGTTTTCCCAACCAAAATATCTGAGATCAACAACAACAATATTTTATTACCACTTCTTAATCAGCTGATCATTTGAAGCTGTGTGAAGTGCTAGAGTATAACATTCGGACAGCTTTCAAATGTTTTATTTGTAATAAATTTGGGAATTTGTTAAAATCATAAAACAGAGGAGGAAAAGTGAGAGAGAGGTAGGGATGCATAAGTTTTACTTTTATGCCTCCTCTTTTTTGGACTCTGTTACTTTTATTTGTTTTTATTACTTTTAGATTATTATTAGTTTCGAAATGAAGTTCTTCCTTTATTAAATATATTATTCTTTTATTTTCTATATCTATTGTTGTCAATGCAGAACACTCAATTATAAGTTCCAAATCCAATTTAGCGGTTTTATCCAAATTATGGTAAGTACTGTATGCACACCACTAAAGACTTCATGTATGTTTATTGTTCTTGTGCAGTGATTCTCAAACTGGGGGACAGAGAGGCACTGCGCAGGGGGGCGTGGATGACATGGGGAAAAACATGGAGTGAAAATAAGTTAAAAAGAATTAACCAAGTCACACTTGATGCAGGGAAGACTATTAAGAATCTCCTGATACAATTGTGTTAACCTTTGTGTCACTAAAATTCAATGTGGATTTGGGAAATTCACCCTTATTTACCAGTTGTTTCTTCGTCCATTATTGTTAAGGGTTGATGAAAAAAATTGCGGGGTGGGATGTTGTGATCTTTATCCATCTTCTGAAGGGGTCCATGCCACTGTCACTTTGTGTGTTTTGTCTTTGAATTATATCTGATCTTAAGAGATTGAAAAGGTCCTTTCTGAACCATAAACTGCATGAACTTCAAAAAGCAAACAAATAAATAATTGAAAACATGCTTTAACTTTGTGTTTCTACTGAACAAACCTTGAAGTATCTGTGAGTAGAACTGCTCAAAAACTTTGTCCTTACACACAGAGCCATACCCTTGGCAAAAATTTGGAAATACATTATAAGAAGTAAAGAGATTCTAAACTATTTGGAGGACGCGCTTTGAACTGTGTCACAAAGGCAGCAGTGGATGAAAAGACATAAGACATCAGCCTGATTTCCATTATGCTTCTGCATCTGGCTGGTACTGTATGGAAACTGCCTATTAACACAGAGGCCTTGAGCGTTCATGTCTGCTCTCAAGTGAGCTGAAGCAGTAATGTAGGACTTCACACAAAAAGCACAAGACCTGCCTTCTATGCAGCCACATCTTAGCTGCAGTTTATGAGTACATTTTTTAGAAAACATGATGGTGTTGAAAGTGAAATTGGATATCTGTTGCAGTCGTTTAGTACAAATCTTTTATATCTACTGCCTGCCTTTAAAGATGATTCTGTGTGTCATCCCTGCAATACGGAGTAGTATCCAATAAATATCAAATGATGCGGTGTCATCAATGAATTTTCAGTGAACAACATGTCTTGGATATTATATGCACTTCACTGCCAATGGAAATCTTAGCCATGTATAATATAACAGACATGGCTACATCACTGTGAGGTCCTGAGTTTTTAATCAGCTCTTTGTTAAGCTGTTTTACAGAGAGATTGCCCCTATCTTCTACAACTGTTATTAAATTTGACCGTGTGTAAACTTCAGTAGATGTCAGTCTGCATTTTTAAACCCCATTCATTGCCATGCATGTTTGAACAGGGTATAGAAACACTATAGGGCAAATGAAAGTTGCCAGGTATAGTAAATTCACCCTTCTAAAGAGAATGTTGGCGTTTATTTGGTCAAATTAACACTGAGCATGAAAGAAGGGGGAGTTTTACACTTGGAAAAGTAGTTCCTTAATAGTGTTGCCTTCCTAGCTGGAATATTAGCGCCAAGAGGGATTTTGACATAGATATTTAAACTAATGTCACACATTTTAGGTACTTTCTGTAACATTTACTGAATTTGGACCAAATGTAAACAAACAGGATATCTCATGGATGAA
>JAQLOL010000025.1:26037309-26048336 GCA_029783665.1 Naso thynnoides
ACCTTAAGCGATTATCCACTAATTTAATATTCAAGAATATTAAAAATCTTTTTTAATTTCTGCGACATTCTATATAAGGATCACCCAAAAACTTGCCCACTGAATCCTTACAAACACAAAAAGACAACTTCAACTACCTCAAGGAGCTAATGATAATTAGCTAGCTTTCTAGCTTTCATAAAATCTCCAAGTGCAGCCGAAAACAACAGTCACTAGGCAAAATAGAGAAGCCTGTTTTTGTCTTGCCCTGTGGGAAACTAAGGACCAATTATTTTAAAATTTACTAGGGGTAAACAGGCATCAACAGTAACCAATAAACATGGAGCGTAGTACATAAAGGTAGACTACAAATCAGTTAAATTTTTCAGTGAAATTTGGGATTAAAATGTTTTAAAAAGTTGCATTTAAAATCCTTCAAACAGCATCACAAGGTCTAGACCCTCTTTCTTACTCTTCTCATTGGTCCATGTTTGTCTGTCTCTGTCTCTCTTCCATTCCTTCTCCTGCCTAAACTGACCAGCTCCATTTCAACCAAAGACATGTCTCTTGCTGCTTGCAGCGATTCCCGCCAGATGTTCTGTAGTTCAGATCTTTGTTCACAAAAAAAGGGAGGGGTCATCATGTGTCTGACCGTGCTGGTCTTTCTGGGTCGGTCAACCTCTCTCTCCCTCTATCCTGCTGCTGTTTCACCACCCTGAGGGTACTGAGTCTGGTCAGCGAGGCCACATGACCCGAGGCTATGGGTAAACTCAGGCAGGTCTTGGACCCAGAGGTGCCGCCTCACATTTGCAGTGAGTTGGTCTGAATGGCCTCTGTGACGGGCATAGATGTGATCAGATCCGAGTAGCACTAATCCACTGGGCTGGTTGGGGCGGGTTGGGACTCTGGTGTCCCATTAAGTTTGGCCTGAAGGATCATAAGGTTCCAATTTCAAGAGTACGTATTCGCCTTGGGTAATGCGATCCGAAGTTCCACAGCGCAGAGATACTCGAAAGACTACCGAAGAAGAGAGGAGCTATTAGGCTATCAGGGTGACAGAGAGAGAGAGGGAGAGGGAGAGAGGTTGGAGCGTTTGGAGATGATAGTATTCTGCAGGCCTGAACATTCAGTTGAATTGCATTCATATCAATTTCTCTCTCACTTGAGGACTTATCATTGGTAGGAACATTTAAGAGAAGAACTTTTTAGCATAAGTGGTAAGCATGTGTTTTTATGCTATCCATTAGGTTAGCATGCATAAGTCCTGTTAGACTTTCTGTGTGGCATTTGTATATTTTCCTTGTTTTTGTCAGCAGTAAATAAGGATTGTGACCATTTTCTTACATAAAACTAGCAAAACCACAGTGTAAAAATATTAGATAAACACAAGATTTATGATTTTATATACTTTTATGTATTATATCATAACTCTTTTCTGATGCATTCAAGGGGAACCACTTATCGTGTGGATGTCCAATCAATGGTGATTCCTCATTTTGTGCTATATTGACAGAGAAAGCTGAGTTTTCAATGTTTGTCCTGCTCACACAGCAGTTCTTGCAGTGCCTACATGTACCAGGATGCATTGCGTGCAAGCCCTGCATTGTAAACACAGATCAGTGTACAAAGCACAGCTACAGCACCAGCACGTTGTGCGGTTAATGTTTTTTCCACAAGCTGTAAAATAATCACATAGAAGTTGTTGTGTTCTGACCCATCATGCATCCTGGAAAGAGACAATTAGACATTTTTCACTTGAAATAAGATCACATTTTCACAGAGTAGATGCAAGAAGCGGATAGTTGGAGCTAACGTAGCTGCTACACTGGCAGCTTCGTGGCCTGTGTACGCTGGGATACAGCTGCAAAATTATCACATATATGTTGTTATATTGTGTTGTGATTGAGATTCTGACCCACAGACGTTTGTCGCTTGAAATAACATCACATTATCATTGAGTAACGTTAGATGCAGTGCAGGGGCTAAACCGCTAATAGGCTTCAGCCTGTTGCAGCCAGAGACAGTGGCTCAAGCCACGACCATTTCTTATGTGATGCAACGCTAGCCTATAGATAGACGAGTGGTACTGATTAGGATTATTTTTCTCCAAGTTGTTAAGTAATCACATCGATATTGTTATATTGAGTTGTGCTGTTAGCCATTTAAGCCAGTTTTAGAGTTTTGTCTGGTGTTTTTTAAAATGTCGTGTTGTGTTACCAAGGCTGCTGAGAATCCCAGGTCGACCTTGCACAGATCTGAACAACTCCTACTAAAGGCTCCCATTATTCCATACATGGAGTAATCACAAAAAAATACAATGCTTGCCAGGTCTCCAAGGTCTGTCACATCAGAACATGTCTTTTATATAATATTGTGTAGTTTTCAATAACAAGGGGGTTTGGGCCCACCAGAGCCTGGAATCCCTCTTATTCAAGCATTCTCTGGCTTGGAGAAGAAATTATAGCTCAGAGCAGACAGGCCCAAATCTCCACAGATGACGTCAAACACATCATTTGATATCATTTGAGGAGATTTTGGCACAGAGGATAGTGGGAGAGCTAGGACCATGGAAGACTGAAGAAAGATAAACAACATTCGTTGTGATTTTAGAAAGATACAAAGTTGGATGCTAATCAGCTAAGTACCCCTTTCATGTAAGTAACATTTTACTTATCTACTTGGTCAAGATGGAGGTCATTTTTATTATTGATACAATGTTGAGTGACCTTATCCCAAACAATGTATCATTTTTTGTTTGTCTGTCATGTTTTTTTCTGTAAAATCGAACTTTGTAAAATAGACAGAAACAATGCAGTCTCAACAATAAGAATTGCCTGATTACCTAGAGCAAGTTTGATCCTGTTTTGGCTAGTAAATCTAGCAACTCACTGGCCCAACTAAACAAGCGTTAATGAAAGTTCTTTTTTTTTTCTCTTTCTAGAGTTGGTGATAGAAAATCTCTGTTTAGTGCTGCAGGCAAAGTAGCGGCTAGATGTTTATTTTAATGCAAGTGATTGTGATGATTGTGACAAGTAAAGATGTTTATGAGCTGAAGTTGAAGTAAATTGTTTAGACTGGTAAGTGCAGACACAACTCAAGCTATTTATTGTGGACTTTGCTGCAAATTTTAGCACAATTTGTTTTTTAATGTCACATCAATTTTAAGAAAAATTTGCTCCAACAAGAGTGCTATAACAAGTGTAGACTGCATCTTGCTTGTTGATTTGGCAATTAACTTTTGTCTTTGTTGTTACTTGATCATCAATAAAAGTAATTTGAAAAGGAGTGAGTAACATTTAACTTGGGGCAAGTAGAAGTCTGTCCTAGTTGCCTGACAGCACAAGTTAAAAAAGATTAGGGTTAAACCCTGCTATGAGATGAGCTACAGGTGCAGTATAAAGTAGCATTTCTCTAACTCTAACCCCCAACCCTAACCCCTAACCCTAATTCTAAATAGAAATACAAAAGAAAAGTACAAATACCTCAAATTTGTGGCATTCAGTGTCCAATGATAAACAAGTCGTGTCTTCTATACCTTTGCCAGTGTGTTTATTATGTAATACGGATGTGTTGATGGTGTTTTGGACAGACTGACCATAGTCACATAATTCTGCTGCCATCACAATGAAAAGGAATGTTGTAAACAAACTTGTCTCTCAGGATTTTTCCACAGACCTCAGATTAGTCCAAGCAGAAGTTTGAACTGGATTTCCCAAAAGACACCAACATACAGAACCAGAGAAATCTTACAGTTAATGGTGAGCAGAATTTTTTTTTTCTTTATGATCTGAGTGAAGTGGCCCTTTGATGTTTTTAATAATTATTGTTGCAGTATTTAATGTGCCACTGACCTAAAAATGCTTCACTGGTTCAAACGACATCTGGTTGTAAATAGGTCAAAATAATTAACCGATAAACTAATGTTTCAGATTTCATCCTTCCTGCTGACACACAGACATTTTTACAGGTGAGTACTTTAGAATCAGACGATGTTTAGTGATTTAAGGCTTTCCTTACTGTAACGTGTATACCTTCCAGACAAAATCATACCCTGCAGGCAACATTGCTCAAATTAAAGCTGATGTAATCAGATTCAATTATATCCCAAGGAAATGTGCCCATTAGGTTCCTTTTTTTCTTTTCCGTTTGAGGGTTCAGCTCATGATATTAATTGGGTCCCATTCCAACCCACTTTATTGAACATGACACTCCAAATGCGTGTCTTTGTGTCTAACAGTATTGAGGAAGGTGGAGGAATGAGAAGACAAAAAAAAAGGAATAATTAAAATTAAATTACTGACCAGTTTGGCAATTAT
Organism: Naso thynnoides; assembly: GCA_029783665.1. Lineage (NCBI taxonomy): Eukaryota > Metazoa > Chordata > Actinopteri > Acanthuriformes > Acanthuridae > Naso > Naso thynnoides. The sequence goes on from JAQLOL010000025.1 coordinate 26,041,605, forward strand.
GGTCAATTAGCCAGCACGTGGGGAAGTGTGAAAATAATAGCAGGCCGTGATCCTTAAATGAGCATTTTGACACTGTGACCTGCCTTAGCCTTCAGGGGGCAAATGGATGTTTAGGAGAAGTGCATGATGGGGTGCAGACTTCCCCTCACTGCACAGTAAACACACATACACATATATATGAAATATATGAGAATAGTGCCTGCAAAAATGCATCAATCTTTCTGTAGCTTCAGGGTTTATTGCACACCACACAATGACAGAATAATCACCACAGATGTTGTTTACAGTTTACCTTCTTCCAAACCACCGACAGATAAGTTCTGTCAGCAGGAAGTTGGAAGGGATGGATGTGGCGAGACAGCTGCCAATCAGAAAACCAGTATTTGACAGAATATTTCCATTCGTCTTCCTGGCAACCAAACCAGGTGTTTTTAAAGAGTTGTCAGGAGATTTTTCATCCAATTTTGTGGCAACCAAAACAAGGCAGTTTTTAATGAGAGGATGGAAAACCTTCCAATCGTGTCTCTACAGGAAAAATAAATCAATTAAATAGAATAAAGGGGTAAGTTAAGATAGACAAGTGGGTTTTTTGTGCATAAGCCCAATCAAGACTTTACAAACCAGCAATTTTAAGCATAAAAAACATTATTTCTTACTAATCCTAACAAGTCATATTTGTGCCTAAGCCTAATTAGACCACCACTACAAAAATGTAAAGAGAAAAAAAGAAACATAAAGACATAAAGAAACATAAGGTTTAAACATACCTTGCCAGGGTTTATTCTGCTGCTTGGGTGGTCTTAAAACTAATTGTGGGCTTGGGAAACTTTGAAATATATATAAAGAAAAAAATCTTGCAAGGATGGACATTTTGAATTGGCTGCAGTTGCTGGATGTTGTATAGTAAGCCTCATTTGAAAAAATCCAGACTTTTAAACAAAGTGATCCATCTATTGAATACATATTTGTATATGCTTTTACAAAGTACATCAATTTTTTGCAGTTTTCTCTTTATCACAAATTTCATATGAGGCACAGAAACGTTAACCGTTCATCCAAAAAGCCAAACTCACCTAAACTAGGAATGTTTTTGAGCTTCAAAACACAGATCTAATGACATCTTTGAGCAGCGATTTCTGCTGGAGAGGCAGAGTTAAACAACCTGCCGTGAGAGAGCATAGTGGCGCTCGTGCTGTGCTCTGTTCCAAATATAACAGCTTTCGTATGGCTCAGAGGTTATTGAAGGGATGAATGTTAAACGCTTCAGTTCCCCACAGTAATAAGCAATGTTAAATAGTCACAGACAAGCCGCTGATCCACATGAAAGTCTGTGTCAAAAAAAGACACCGTATTAATTCCTGCTGGTGATTTTGCTCTTTTGTATCTCTGAGTTTTCTTTGCCTGCATGTTCACTTCTCATATGCCTCATGAACAAGCAGACAGATAAAATGCTGTGTTTCCTTATCACATTTAAAGTAAATCAATTCTGTCTTCTTCTTCCGCCTTGATGAAAAGACCTGAGAGGAATGAAGTCAACCGTTCCTTTACATCTTGTTAGGGCACAGCCAGCGTTATCTGTACTGCAGAGATCTGAGGGAACAGGGACATTCAGTACGACACCAGCAGAGCAGAGAAGATAAATCCTTCTTTCTGAGCTGTAGCCTTTTGTTCTTCTATTTACACCAGTTTACCAGTTTCCTCCCTCCTCTGAATTCAAAGGTTCGGAGATGCACAGTAATACAATTAAAGAGCTTGCTTAGTCCCCTGAAGGAATGTTAGGAGTTCATGTCTTCATATTTGAAGAGAAGGGTGATTTGGCGTGGCAAAGAGGGCATTAGCAGGACTAAATGGCCAAGAAAAATCCCAGTGGCAACAACAACACCCCTTAAACCACTCTCAGTCACAAGCACCACATGCACATGTTTACACAGGCACTTCTCACCTTCATGACATCCAAAAACTAGATGTCTTCAAAATGCTGCTGGACTAACTGCTTAAACATTTGCCTAGAATGTGTTGTACTTTTCACCCTTGGAAATTTTGGTTCGCTGCAAACCTTGAAGCAGTGGTGAGCTTTATTTGCAGTTAGATAAAGGAATACTTGTATCCCAAAACCATAGTGTGACCTTGTCATTGGTCATTGATTGGTTTTATTCAAATGTGGAATATTAGCAAGGCCAGTGTCAATTGTTGGAAAAGTTTTTTGAGAGAGCAGAGAAATCATTAAAATAGCCCATTTGCCATGCAATTCCTTAATTCTTAGAGCAATCCATCCATTCTTCTTAACAATGCCGTCTGCTGTAGGCACGCCTCAATAGGGATAAATGTGTTTACATGATTCGGACTGCTCCTGAGGTCACTCGCATTACTTAGTGCCTATCCTTCAGCCTCCAGTTCATCGAGATTCAATATTTCATTTGACAAGTCATTTCACATCCCAGCAGTGGAGTGATTTCTAACAGTGAGCCGTCAGGTTCTTCCTTACATGAGGTGTGAATGAGAGGGGGGATGCGGTGACGGACGCTTCTCACGGGCCCCTCGTTAGAGTGAGCAACTCTCTGAGGCCTCAGTGTCCTGACCTTTGTGTGCTCTGCATTCATCAGCCATGACCCTGAAAACCCCAGAGGCAATATACAAATGGCACCAACACTAACGTGTTGACAGAGTACATAAAAACCTGATTTATTACTGATATGATTTTATGATTTGAAATATTATTTCATTTTTTGATGCGACTCACAGAAACAATGTATCAAATTGCAAAACCATTGCTTTGTGATGTAAAACTGTGGCAAATATTTTATTTTAAAAGAAGAGTTCTATAGTGCATGATGGCAGAAGAATTACCATAAATTATCAGTCTTTTTTTTTTAATGTCTTTAATAACTGGTATAATTACACTTAAAGGTCAACTCTGCTGATTTTCAACCTTATCTTTATCTCTTGGAATCAGGGATGTAATGTGAAACCCAACAACATTTTTTTCTAAATGTTCTCTCTGTCTCCGGCACGCAGCTTCAAAAGTGACAAAAGTGACATCACTGGTTCCAGGAAGAACTACAAACTCTTTACCCCTCGCCTTTTCCCTCGCACTACAGGTGAGCCAGCGCCATGTTTGTTTGAGAAAATTGTCTGGCACTGGTGAACCAAAAACCCCACATTATTGAAAAATATGCAATATTAAATAAAAGAAATGTTCCGATGTGATGGATAACAACCTTGGAGTCCAAGTAAGTACTGTTTTTTTTGTGATGCAATGCATCCTGGTACATGTAGGCACTGCGAGAACGGCTGTGTGAGCAGGACAAACTCAGAAAACTCAGCTTTCTGTCAATATAGCACAAACTGATGAATTTATTGCTTCAGTTGACTGCAATTCCCATCATTATTGATTGGACATCCGCATGAAAGTGGTTGATTTCCCATTTAAGATGCATTTTCTTGTGCTGATAAAAATTTAAAGAGTTAATATAAATAGTTCCACATACATTACATTAAAGCATAACAGTGATGCATTATCTTTGTTACCAAAAAATCAACAAGACAAAAGCCTTAACTCTCTGTGAAACAACATCAGGACTGAACCCTCCAGCTTGGGGCAATTTTTCAGTTCTACAAGAAACAGAAATTAATTTAATTAATTTGGAGTCTGCTCTGATAGTATGGACAGCCTGCTGTGGTTTATCATCAGGGCATCACTGTCGCCCAGTCAGATCAACTGAGAGCCAATTAGAGTGATGAGACACAGGTTGCAAAGCTGGTTAAAGTTAGTTTGAATCGTGAAGCATTGTGGTTGTTTAAAACTCCTGCAAGGCAAAAGACTGGGGAACCAATTATGATAACAAGAATACTTCCTCAGGAAGGCAATGGAAATAATGAAAGAGAGGCCTCTCATAGCTTTATTCTGCTTGATTTGTTTGGTTCTCCAAGGCCAAGATATTCAAAAACAGCACTTATAGCCTTAAGCAGCATTATTAATTCATAATAAAAGAAAGAGGGAGAGAGAGAGAGAACACGGCATGCAAAGCAATAGGGAGATGTTTCCTTGGACATGCACTTGAATCCAGTCCGATGAGCTTTGCTCGGCGTGTATGCCTGTCTGAGTTCACAAGCCAATCCTCCCTCCAGGTTTGAAAACTGCAATGGCCCCTCTCAGACCCCAGGGCAAGGCATTCACATGGCGGGCGAGCCACATATTAGACACATATGGTGCCGAAACAGATTTAAGAAATAAGCTGTCATCAAATAATCAAATCATTCATGTTTCAGGGAGCAATAACGGAGGTATGTGAGCAGAGATGTGTGGGACCTTTCCTAGTGTGATGCCTTTGTGTGTGCTTGTGGACAAAGGCCTGTTACTGTCTTCTGTCCTCTCTTCTTCATGGTAACACACCAAGACATGTAAACCAGAGAAAATTACTTCCTAATAAGATTTCATTTGGCCAGTTGATAGACATTAGATCAATTTTATAGTCACATTAGATCCATTTCTAAGTAAAACTGATCAGCAGAGCGTTTCATCCAATTCATTTTTCAACAAGTTAAAACAAAGAGAGCACTTGCTATCAAAAAATGGAAAAACACTTTCTTTTTTTGTTACTTGTATATCATTACTGTAAATTATGCCTTGCTGTTGTATTATGTAGCACTTTGTAACAAGTGATATAAAATATTGACATATAAGCACACTTTGTTTTACTTCAGCTGGCAATTCATTCATCTTAAATATTCTCTTTATCAAAAAAACAAGCAAATGTTTAAGAATTATTTTTAAAAAATGGTTCTCAATATCATCTATATCCCTCTTTTAGTACATTTACATGATCTACATATACTCATTAATGTTGTTTCATTCTGTTTTCAGTCCAAACAGAGAGACATACAATGAACATCAAGCTGTACAGGAATGGCTGAAATCATGTGAGACTACACTACAAGTGCTGCATGACTAAATGTTTGTCTTCCAGTCAAAAGTAGTAGCTCACACTTTTCACACTGATAAGATGACTGCTGATCAATTCCCACTGGTCCAGATAATCACTAAATTAATTAATTAGAGCCTCGGCGAGCAGTGGCTGGATATGATGCACACTATGCAAGCACTAGAAAAGACAAGCCGCTGCTTCCTGTATCCTGTCTGCACTCATCCCATCAACGTCAGCAGATCGCAGCGTCCTCGCTGAGAAAACAAGCCAGCGCCGAGGAAAAGGGGGGAAAAGAACATGCACCACTCCGCCCACCAAACCCCAGGCTCTGCTTTTTTAAACCCGCGCCTCCGTTTCAGTCAGTGCCCCGCCCGCACTGTTGCTACCCCAACCACCCCCCACCCCGACTCATCCGCCCTCCACTTGCAACCCAAGGCCATGAGTCCAGGCGTTGCATGACAGCTCGCAACATCCCCTGCCACAAATGTTTTCCCAAAGCATCCACTTCCGTGACCCTATCAGCAGATAAAACCTCACTACAAACCCTGATGGAGTGCGCCTCTCACTTTTCTGAATGTGTCAACAATTTCTGGCTGGCTGGCCAGACACTGCATCCTGGCGATGTCTGCTGTGTGTGTGTGTGTGCATCCTTGTGTGTGTACGTGTTCCAATCCATATGTGTGTGTATGTGTGTGTTTTTTTACTGGCTTATGTATGTTTGAATATATTCACATCTTTGAGTTTTTTTACTGTCTTTTTCTACACAGAACAGGAAAAAAGGGCCATGTCATTCTTCCATAACTTAATCAGGAGCTACACACAGGAGAGGGCTGCTGCAGCATGGACTTCCCTGATCATGTTAATGAGGTCCCCTGGCTATGCAGTCATTGAAGTATAATTGACTTGTTCGTCTCTTATCTTCCTAATAGACACTCTGACCCAGAGCACGTTTATTTCGCTATGAGAAATGTCAAGAAGGATTGGAAGTTTCCTCAGTGTGCCCATTAAAATTGAAGGCATGCCACCCTGTCTCCAGCCAGCCAGGACTGCCATTGGCTCCCTGCCTCATTATGCAGATGCCAAACGTAAATAAATGATTTGCAGATCACTGCTGCCCCCACCATTCTCCCCCTCGCCCTTGCCCTCTTCCCAAACTGTGGTCTTGTCTCCAGGACCGGAAAGGACAGGGAAAAAAGGAGGGAGGAAGAAGAGGAAAAGCACGAAACCGTCCAAGGAGCACCATGACAATTTGACTCTCTGGAGCACAATGAATAACACATAGGTAGTAATTATAATAAGACATGTCCCTGACTTGAAAACCTGGCGAAGCGCACTGATGTTGTTACAGCCACGTATGTCTCCTGGCTTTCAGGACCCATCAGAATCAAACAGGGCCGTGTGTAATGTGGAGAGACCAAGAGGCAAGCAGCGTAAGCGGGCGCCAGGCGAGGGCGAACCAGTGACTGCAGTCACATGCTTGTGGATATGAGGGGGAACATCTGTGCACATCAGCAGCCTATACTCTCCCTGCATGTCCACCATGTCGTCTCAGGCCAGTAGCAGAGTCACGGAGAAATTGCTTTTGGTTACAAAGCATTGTTTTGTTGAAAACAGTCTTACCTAGAGAAGCTGAATTTCTGCCTGTTACAGCTTCTGAAACTCTCCTGCTTTACTAAGATTACTTTATTTGACGGGGGCATAGCATATCGAAAACATGTCAAAACATACGGCAGAGTTAGCACAAAAGTTCACATTTTAAGCATACTCCCTGGGCAGAAAGGTCAAAAGCACAGACGTTAAGAACAAA
>JAQLOL010000025.1:26079099-26095312 GCA_029783665.1 Naso thynnoides
TCCCCTCTGATAGTGGCAGAGATCTTGAAGGGTTAAATCAATCTATGTACGATCTTGTGTTGAAGGCTCACCAGATAAATTATCTCGTTATCACAGGAGAACCAGTCTTATCCCATAATAACGCATTTATTTATCCCATTGTGACAGAAAAACAAGCTGTTATCCCATGACAATGAAACAATCATTTTGTGATCTCAAGATAATAGAATAAAAAAAGATAGAAGCGGCCGTGGATGCTCTCGGCTTACTACTTAGGGCTTCCACAAGAGTCAAAGCTTCTACTCAGGACCATTGAGACCAAATAGACAGTGTTTGAACTGGGATAGTAATTGCCACCGTTAGTATGACAAAATAGTGTGATTTCTTGCTCAAGCAAGCCAAGAGGGAAAGGAAATGTAGGCAGATGTTTTAGGCACAAAATGTATGGCTGTAATTACCAATGAATGTCCCCTGCAGAGGCCCATGGCTGTCTGATGGAATCAGTTTCGTAACTTGTGCTTTATCAGCAGTGGCGGCCAGTAATTTCTTAAATTTGATCACTTATTTCAAGTGTGATAAGTAAGGTTACATTTTTAAGGTCAGTAATTACAGTTCAATAATATTTTGACATTTTGCGGGGTTGTTTTTTTCACTGTTTTACCAGGAGTTCGGTAAAGGGTTGACTTTTCATCACTATGCGGTCAGCACACCGACAGAACTGATACACGTTAGCTTGGCACAAAGCAAGAGGTGTAGGGGATACAATTTCTCCAAAAACTGTGACTCCCGCGGCGTCATCTAAGCTGCTTTTCCAAAGTTAGCAAAGGGCTTCAATCAGGAATCACCTGAGTTTCAGGGTAAAATGAAACCTCCTCCTTTATTTGTACATGGTCATCATTAAAAACGTCCACACCTCATCCTAGTTTGTTTCAAACAGTCACACACACAAAAAATTACAGAACATAGTCAATAAATCATCCAAAATTATCGGCATCCCCCTCAGATCAGTTGAACCACTTTATTACAAACACACAATCAAAAGAGCAAAAAATGATCTCTAACTCTTCTCACCCTGCTTACCGACTGTTTCAACTGATGCCCTCTGAAAGGCGCTGTAGGTCTCTGTCCACCAAATCATTATGCTTTAATTTTTATTTTTTTTATTTTCCCACTGCAATAAGGACTCTGAACAACTCTCACTAACCTTGACCAGAAACAGCTGAGAAACCAAGAAGGCCCATTGCACAAATTAAAAATTTGCCCCTTGTCATTTCCTGTATCATTGTCACATGGCTTTCGCCATTGCCCCACCCCTTTAGGAGACAGGGAGCAGTCTTGAGTCCAGTCATTCTTAAGGGAGAAATGAATGCGATCACAGATTATGATCAATTCTTTCACCGTATCATCACCAAGATACATATCGGACCCATTTTTCACAAGACACATATCTTCTAAACATTCTGACACAAAAATGGCATTTAAAAAAAACAAATCAGAAGAAAATTAGTTTACCTACCACACTGTACCAAAAGCAAATTCCACCAACCCCGATCATGTGGTTTATTAATAAATGATTCTGATTCTGATTTTGACCCATTTTGTTCGGACCTTGAGTGTAAGGCCGTGTTCCATTTGAACTGCAAAGTCAGAATTTAAGAGTTCCCAGTCTGAAATCACAACAGAAATGTCTCCTGAATTCAGATTTCCAACTTTGAAAACTGGAGATCTTGACCAACCCAGATTTCAAAATCCAAGATTGCCACCCATGTCATCAACAGCAGTAAAAGATATGATAATAAACTACTGTAGTGTCTTTCTGCCTCATTGGCTTTTTATTAAATCAGTCACACACACAGTACGCTACTATTTAATCTCTGTTTGTGGACACATAAAGCACTTTGCGTTGCTATTAACTGGTAATGTTAACAATGGCTAATGTTGAGTTTAGAACTGTGTTCTGGCATGATGGCATCTTGGTTTTCCAGTTTGTTATGGTGGAGTGGGATCAGCTCAGGTTTGACATCATTATCAGCCCCAGCCTCTGATTTGCAAGGTAAATACAAGGCAGCATAAATCTGTCATTTCACTGTGAGCATGGGTCCTTTGAAATGCTGCATGCTAAAGATAGCCTGACCTTGATGGTGGGTATGTACAGTTCTACATATGTTTTCTTATTAATCATAAGGTCTCATTTTTTATTGATTGATTGATTGATTGAAGTTTTATTTTTGAACACATTAAAACGGAAAGAAATGGACACGTTCATTGTAACACGTTTTGATAGAATAAGTATTTGTAATAATATATGTATGTGGGCACTGAGGTTGTTGATTATCACCTCAGATATTGCTGTGCTCAGTAATACAAATGATGTAATGAGTAATGTAATTAGTTACTTTTGCTGTTGCATAATTAGTGTTATTGTTGCATCAGCAATGAAAATGCTTCTTCGATTTGCAATAGATAATGAGTAGTTGTTTACATTTTTAAGCAACTTGCCTAACATTGATTACAACTTGGATCTGTAATGTAGAAATGTCATTTCTATAAACTAGTTTTTTACCCTGAAAAACCCATTTCATTGTAATTAAAGTACTGCTTACAGATTACAGCATTATGAGACAACAAATGTATTCATGACTATTTGAAACTGAAGCAAGTCAAGGCATCCTTGTCAGACGACACCACTCTCTAAATATATAGGCTATATTTAAATAAGTAAATAAAATTTGTGTAAAATGTTTACAGTAACAGAGGATTTTTCCCACTTACACAATGGACACACACCTCTCATTATTCTGTCAAGTGACTTTAGACAAACAACAGAACAGCAGGGGTAATGAAAATCATCTTAATGTATTATGAGGGCCCTGTTAAACAGGACATTAAATATTTTTTAAGTCTTCCCCAGGCACACTGATCTTTGAATGATTTTTCAATATTTCTACATGATGGAGAAATAACACATTTAAAGTCTGAAATGGTGAACAGGCTGAAATGTCTTCTTTTATCAGTCTTCATATTATGTTGCATGTTTTCAACGCCCTGATTCCCTTTTTTCTGAGTCTGTTTTATGTCCTAAAAAAAAAATCAATGTATGTGTGTTGTTAAGTAAACCACCAGAAAGTCTTTTCATTTTTCAGTATAACATTCCTTGAAGGAATGTGTTCTGCCTCAACCAAAGATGCACAAGCAGTCAGAGTTATCACAGAGAAGACACATGCTGCAGGCTTGAATCAAAATAATGGGATATTTGTAATAGCTTGACTTTTATTAAAAAGTTAGACAGACTGCCCACCATGAAAAGAAAAGGGAACCAGTATGTGTGTGTGTGTGTGTGAGACTCTTGCTACATGTATTTAGAGTATTTTTTATAGCGTCGCTACGACGACAATATATTAAACAAAAGTGGCAGAGACATAAGAGATCGAATATAGTGCCACACTATAGACAGATTCTATTTTGCAAATGGATGCAATGTGCCATGTCAAGGTCACGCCCATCCTTACTGCCTTGCCTTTACATCTTGTTGAAAGGAGACAGTCATTTACCAGCGGCCAATTCAAAGTATTAAATCGCCAGCAGCCTTCAGTGCAGGATGTCTGTTCTGTATTTGCCCATTGCACTTCTTTTGCATTGTCACACCACAGCCAAGCCAATTGTTTGCAAACCAAAGCACAAATGGTAGGCGGTTGTAGAGTGGAAGAAACTCACATTTTTTTAAAAAGAGAATAGCAAACATAAAGCATGGAGAAAAGTCAAGTGGTAACACAATTGTCATCAACAGAAGTCTGTCATACTAAGGCCTTTACTGCTGTAGATTTTAGATATGGCTGCATCATAACAGTGAGTATCACGTCACTGGGATGTCCCAAAAATGGCTGTAATTGTTTCCGCTGCTGTTCTATGGGAAGTGGAAGGTGTTTGAATGGTCAGTGCAGTGGAAGTGTGTGAAAGGCAGCCACTAAAGTGACAACATACCAACCTTCAGTCCGCCGCTTTTAAATAGGGAATGTCAGCTTTCATTTTCTCACCTCAGACACTAAGCCTCAATACATAAACAAAATTGCAAAGGCTAGTGAGGATGCATGCAATGCAAGTAATTACAAGTCTTTGCAGCACATCAGGAATTTCAATATGCATGTTTTAGATTACCTTCTTCGGAATGTCCCTTTAGAGGTCAGTTCTGGTTGTAAAGCCTCCAGCCATCTTTTTCTCTGACTTGTTGATTTGTCATTTCTAATGAACTTGGACAAAGCACAATAAAACTGAACTTGCTTTGTTTGTAAAAGTTGTTTTTTTTTCTCATTTGTCAAAGTGATGAGAGGCTTCTGCAGGTTTAGATAGCCTGAATAGAAGTAAATTTACCGAAGCAGGACTCCTGCAGTTATGTCTGTTCAAATGTGATGTTTCTTTGTTCTTCTACTCTAAATTTTAGAGAGAAATTTTCTTTTTTACATTTTTGTAACTTGTTTCTTTAAACAAATGTTACATAGAGAGAAAGATAATAAGATTTTTAATTATGACACATTGTTAAAGACTGACAAAACTGTCCAGCAGGATATGAAAAAGTTTAAATTTGCTCCATTTGAACGACAGAATATATTGATTGCACTTTAGTGCACAGTGTGATAATATAAAGCAACACAGGGACCAGCATTAGCATCCTGGAGCTATTTTTACTTCTGATAATGTCAGTTCAAATGCTAAAAATACTTGAATAATTTTGCTTTAAATTTGAATGCAGGACATTTGTACTTGCAACGTAAAATAGATAGCAGATAGCAGTACTGCTGCTTTCATTTTGACTTGAATGATGGCTTAATGCCACATATGGATGATCGGAAAGGGGGACAAATCGATTTAGATAAAATAATAAGAACCAACCAACACTTGCACATCTATTATTATTATTATTAGTAGTAGTAGTAGTAGTAGTAGTAGTGGTAGTATTGTTATAGGGAGTAGAAGAAGAAAGAAAAAATAAATGCACATAGCCTCGCTTCTGTAGCTTCGCTGCATCTCATCAGCAGCGCTTTTTCTTGGTGGCAACAGGCCCGATTGACTGAGCATGGAAACGGATTTATTGCGTCATAACAGCAATTTAACGCTGTAAGGCAAAATAAATAAATTTAAAAAATAAATAAATTCAAATTCAAATGAGCAAAAATGCTTTCGTAAGGCTGCTTGTGTTACAAATCAAAACACCAAACTTAGAGTAAAACTTTAATGAGGCTTAAACCGAACATAGCATTGTTATTATTTATGATAAACACACAGATTTTTTAAAAAAAGAGAAAGAAAACGTCAACAACTGCTCTGATATTTTAAATTAAATTTATTCAAAAACCAACGACTTAATGGACAGAGGTAAAATATTGTGCTGATGGGCAATATCACTTATAAACAAACGTATACAACACCTCTCCACTGAAATGTGAAATATCATACTATACACTTCTGTACATAGGCTATAACTGCAATCAATACAATTTTCTTTGAGTAGAAATAATTCCTTAAATTAAAAGGACGCTGCTGCTCGGAACAGCGCGTCTCGACAACAAAGTGCAAACTTAAGTACAGCGTGTTATTCAGCGAGGCGCCAAATCAGATCTTTATTGAAGCAGTGGACATATATTCAATTGTAATAGGCTGATCACTGTGCATCTGTTTTGTTGAAATGAAATGCCCATGCTGATTTTAAAGTGCAACTGTCAGATTAGAAGGTAATGTGGGGATATTGCAAATCTGTTGTGCTCATTTTTTAAATCACAATAACAACAAAAAATAAAAATAAAAAAAAGAATCATATTCTTTTGCAGCTCCTTTGCTGTGCCGTTAAATTTTTACACGGCAGAAAATAACTTAAAAAGGCGAAGTCTCATATTTCATTTTGGCAGGGTTTTTTTTTTCTTTACCTGCCCAATTAGGCTACTGTGAGGAATAACTAGGCTACACATGTGGATAATGGTTTCCTCTCGTGATGCAAAACAAAAACAGAGTCTTCTCTAAGTCACAAAGCAATATCTCAACTGCGAATCATCATTAAAGTTTGGAATCATTAGTGGCATGTAGGCTAATTCAGGCGCGCTTGGTCAGTGTCTAAAAAAATCAGGATTCAGTTCAAGACTATATGACATGTTTTGTTGTGTACAGAATTAAAAGTCAGTGAGCAGTCTCTCTGTGGACATGAAAACACATCAGTCATTATTTTTGCTCGACTCTTGGTCGCTCTGGTCGTCGGTGAAGCACACATCCACATCACTGTCATTGTCACTCTTGTGCTCTGCGTCCTCGAAGAGGCCGCCGGGTTTGTCGTCCAGTTTCTTGACGGTCTGCCCGGGATGTCTGGACTTGACGTGCCTCTCCAGGTCCCGCCTCCGCACGAGCACCTTGCCGCAGAAGTCGCACCTGTAGGGCGTGTTGCCCTCCGCGTGGAGCCGGATGTGTTTGTTCAGGTTGCTGGGGTCTCCAAACGGCCTGAAGCACACTTTGCACTTGAGCGGCTTGTAACCTGTGTGAGTCCTCATGTGGATTTTCAGGCCGTATTTCCTCGAGTACAGCTTACCGCAGTACAGACACAGGTGTCCCTTTTTCGGTTTGCCAGACCCGGTGTTGCTGGCGCTGCCGGTGGGCATCGAGTCCAGTCTCGTCCGGTTCTTGTCCGCCGCGATTTCAGACAGCTGTTGTGTGTGCATGGCGATCTCCCGGTCGATGTTGGTGATTGAGCCCAGGTCTTGACTAAGTGAGGGCGCACCAAAGTAGGACATGGACTCCGGGTACTTGAGGAGGTTGCTGAAGTGGAATTTTAGCGGGTAGTAAGGCGAGCTGTATAAAAGCTCCCCGTTATAGACAGTGAAGGGCATGAGTGGGATGTTACAGTCTCCTCCGTAAGTCTTGACACCGTCGAAGTGAGGAAGCGAGAACCTCTCAAAATGGAGTCCAGGGGGCATCTGGGGGTAACGGGACGGAGACAGACCGGAGTGCATACGGCTCTCCACGTGCTTAAAAGCTGAGGTTTCCTCCATGTGAGGCAGCAACGGGAAACCTCTGATAGAGTTTGTGCATGGTACTATTGTAGATGCGGAGTCCATAATTGCAGGCGCGCACTTGGGAGGATGGTTCCCTCCTCCGTTTAGACTTTCACTTACATTGCGGATTGGTTTCATGTTTCCAATGAGTTTGTTGAACCCCAGGCCGCTCATCTTGCCATTGGCGTCCTCTCTGGAGGTGTCTGCGCCCGGGACTTTGGAGATGCCGGTCGGTTTGAAGGCAGAGCGCACACCCGGGTGGAAGCCCATGCTGCTCAGCACTGAGGATGTGGCACCAAGGCCAAGGATGTGTCCTTGGTTTCTAGCTGAGGTAACACTCATGTCGAGGGCCCTGTCCTGCTCCTCTGAGCTGCTTTTCTTTAACAGTCCCGCTTTGTTTAGAAACGGCGAGGAGGGCACTGCCCGCCTGCCAGAGTCTGAGATGGAAGAATTACTGTGACCGCTTCTGGGAGAGGTGGAGGTGTTGGGGATGTCTCCAGACTTGGGTGACCTGCTGAAGGTCTCAGTGCCTCTGGCCTGCTCGCTGCTCACAAATCCCCGTCCGTTGCTCAGAGCGCAGTGGAAGTGAACGTGGGCCTTGAGTGTGTTTGGGTATTTGAATATTCTCCAGCAGTACCAGCAGATGTAACGCTCCTCTCCTGTAGAGACAACAGGATACATGCCATTAATGATCATATGAATGGATAATTAAGTACTAAAACACAGCGTGAAGCTGGATGATACTGGCGACATGAATTTTTAAATATATTCCCGTGCGTAAAACGCCAAGTCTGTGCGTAAAATAGAAATAACAGGTTTGGTAACCTGTAGAAAAGAACCTGTGAGCACCTGCACAGACAAGGTAGCCCCCTGCTCCCCCATAGCACCATGGCCACACAACGTTGGTGCACATAAATTAGATAGAGGGTGTGATGTACACAGAAAATGTATATTTTTGCAATGCAGTGAAATCGATGGATTGTCGCATCAAAACAGACCGATTTTACCTTGAAATGTCCCTTTACATTTTAATCCGTCGCTTCTGCACGTCACCTGAAATTTAAATTTAGGCTCTAATGGATGTGATCCCGTTTCTAAGATCTGCTGCCAAACGGTAACAGACACAGGAAGCCATCTCAATGACCCCCAGACGAGCACTCCGGGGTTAATATAGATGTAATGATTCTGTAATCCTCATACGGGCCATTGTTTATGACCGCCATCAAAAGAGCAAACGCCCTGCCCAATCTGGCGCTCAGAAACCGATGCATTGAATGCGGGACTTTCCCTCTCTGTGCTCTTTCCCGTGGAAGTGACAGCAGCTGTTGCTTGAAATCGCGAGTCTTCAGAAACAATGGCTCCGGCCCATCTGTTGACGCCTAATAATGGGAGCGAGCGTATGTCCAGGAGCGCACACGGTGTGTTAAGGCCGGAGAATCAGGGCAATATACACTCCACATAAAAGTTAGCATTCATTAGGCCACAATACCTTGACGCACCCACCTAATTTACCATGAAGCACTTGTTTTTGAATTTATTTGCTTTTGAATACATGAATATTAATGACGCGGTGACATTTGTTAACCTCCGTCTCGCAACTGAATCACCAGCCTCTTCTGTTCCTTTAGCAGAGACACGTCAATTTCTGCCTTTAATTGCTTTCTTTTTTTAAAGCAGACTACGTGTTTCAAGCACCGTAATTATTTTATCACAATTATTATTATTATTTCAAATCTGATATCATTTCAAGCTTCTACATTTTGCATTCAGTTGGTTAAGAGGCCCTTTGGGATTCGAATAAAACGTGCAATCAAACATCATCGTCAATTGACGGAATTCCCTGCAAAGTTGACAGACTTTTATTCATCTTTCCTCTTTCTTTTTGAACGGATTAGTTTCTGTTGAGCTGCCGTTTGAGTGAGATTAGAGCATAATCCTCAAGCGTTCACGCCAAATTGTCTCATCGAAGTCAAACAGTTTAAAAGTTCGGAACATCCTAAAATAAAATGATGTCTGTGGTCGCTAAAGATGCGATTTAACTCCAGTGCCTTATAAATTTCGTTTTGTATTTTCGATCCATGTGTTGCCGCTGATATTCTTGCGGTCAGTTTTTTTTTCTGCTTTCAATATTTAATTAGTAGTGGCCCAAACAAACAAACAAACAAACAAAAAAACAAAAAAACGCCATAACCTTCATCTATCTCTAAATTCCGAGCCGTGGTTCTTATATTTGTATCTTTTTATTCAGTGAAACAATGAAGTTTTTTTTTTATTATTCTACCTTAAATGGGCTGAATGAATCGATGACCAAAAATAAATACGCAGCCCAAGGAAAAACAACATTCAATCAATCTCCATCTCTGAGCGATAACGGAGAGACATGACGGGTATTGGCAGTCATTTAACTGCAGTGATGGACCCTCAACATGTCGATGTTGTGTCAGTGTCAGTTCTCTCTGTTCGCACCTTTTGTTGCCTAACAAAATTAATATTCAACATCTGTGCGCGCAAGAAAAAATCAGAAAAACAAAATTTCATGGCTTATTATTATTATTATTATTATTATTATTATTATTATTATTGTTATTATTATGTGCAACTCCAATTCCTTCCAGTTCTCAGACAACAGGCCATTTATTTGAACCATCTCCCTCCCGGATCATGAGTAGAAGTCTGGTTTACCTTTCTCGTCGTGGGTGGGAGTGGCCGTGGTGGGGATGTCGTACCACTGGGCCAGAGCGTTGGAGTACCAAACACTGAGCTCCTCTCCTGCAGGGATCTCTCTCAGCACGCGGTAGAAAATCTTCATAAAGAAAGGGAGAGAGGAGGAAAGAGGCCGAGGTTAATTTTTACGTCCAACAGCGGGGGAAAATCTGGCACTGGCCTGCAGGCGTGATGTGATGAAAATTCACCTGTCCACCAGGTAAATCCGACACAGCCTCCAGGTTTTGCTCTTGGCTGTTTCTGGAAGCGCGGATGAATCCGATCCAGTCTGGCACGGGACAGCCCGACTCATCCACGAACTCCCCCCGTACCAAGCGGATCTAAACCAGCAAACAAACAGTCAGAATGAGAGTGAGCTTGACCATTTGACCAAGCAGCATGATGGGAAATATGAACGCGTCCACCACCACAGACAAACTCAGGCTGTATGTTGTAACGATCAGGCCTGTTTATTTATTTATTTTTTAAAACACATTTGGCCATTTTCATTTGTTTGCTTATTTATATTTCAGTTAAGGAATTTGTCACCATTATTGTCGCTCATGACTGCTTTATTACCTGGAGGTGCTGCGGCCAGGCATGACCGAAACGCGCTTAATGCGTCTTTATCCGCTCCGCTGATAATTCAGGCTACTAAAGAGAATGACACACGGGCCTAATTGAGTTGATGTGGGAAACGAATTTGAGGAGTGTCAGAGCGTTTCTAAACTGTTCAAGGACATTAAAGATCGCAGCGCGACATTTGACACAGAGATTGCACCTGATGATCGCCGGCAGCCTGGGGCCACGCATTTAGACGCATCAATCACAAGCGCTGACAGCTGCAACAATAACAGGCTGAGCTAGATGCGTTCATTAGGGTTTTTTTTGTTGTTGTTGTTAATTTTAAAATTTAAGATTTAAAATTGGTTGTTTTAACGTCTCTAACATTTTAAGATTTCATGTTTGCACAATTTAATTTTCTAATTATTTGCTGCTCTGGGCCTTAAAAACATGATTTAGTCTACCACAATATTGATGGTAAATCTGGATGTCCACGGTCCAATAAAATTCAGTTTGTTTGGTTTCTTTTTTTTTTTTTTTAATTTTTTTTAGAACTTTTCATTAGATTTATCACTCTCCCAGCCCCAGGATCAGCGGCATCTTTCTGTGGCCGCATTACATTAAAATGAAAACGGCTCACTGAAATAACAGGCCCGCCAGGCAGTGAAATGTGAAGCGGCTGAGGGCATGAAATCCCACACAGCAGAGCCGGGTCGCCCATTAGGCCGGTTAAGTAGAAGCACAGACTGACAAGTCAGCCACTAATGGAGCTCAATTATTTCCAACTTGACAGGCCAAACCAATTAATAGCCAGCGCCTACCTGAAGGCCCGATGGAGTTTGACAGCGCAGCTCTAAAATCTAAAACCCATCCGTTCGTTTGAAAAGGTCCAATACTCATTTCAGTTTGGGGGAAATAAAAAAAAAAACGTGTTTAGATTTTTTTATAGACATACGCGATATCATTTTGACATCAGCTGTGTGAAAAAAATTGCTCATAAACGAAACGAATTTGACTGGTTTAAAAACAGTTTTCATGCAACCACGAAATAATTAAATTAGCAATTTATCAACACATAACTGTTGTTGATTCGGACCTGCGCAGAGCACCTGGTCAGCTGTGAAATATCTCAAACATAAGACGCATTTTTGGGGGGCTGCACGCAGTCAAAAAGCATCTAAACATTTCTGAAGTTTTTCAAACTTACCTTCTTCTTGGATCCAACTTCCTTGCGGTCCGACACGTACTTTCCGAGTTTGAAAATTCCCGGTACCGGTCCTATCCGGAGCCCGGCCGGGATGCTGCAGTCCGCAAACACACTGACGGTGGTGGACGCCCGGGTGGCTTGCATGGCGTGGGGTGAGATCAGAACCATGAAGACTGATGGAGACCGATTGAGAGAGCGCCGGGAAGGAGGAGGAGGAGGAGGAGGAGGAGGAGGATGAAGAGAGGCTGAGGACCGGCCGATATCCGCCCTCAAAGTGACGCGCTGGCGTTATGCTCTCCGGCTTTTCTAGTGATGGTGCAGGCAAGGTAGCCCCCCCACCACCCCCAGCACCACCACCTCACCCCCACCCTCCAGCCTTTCCGACCTCTTCAGCTCTGGATGCAAGTGTGTGTGTGTGTGTGTGTGTGTGTATGTGTGTGTGTGTGTGAGTGTGAGAGAGTTGGGCTCTTCCAGCAGCTGTGAGTAGAGGGAAAACGGGCCTGCCTGGTCACATGGAGACTTTCCCTCACCCCGCCGCATAATGAATTGCTCCAAAACGGTCAGGAGAGACAAAGGGCCAGGCGACCTTCCCATCCCCAAAATCCAATTTGTCAAGGCCAGAGAAAAGAGGGTGCAGAATCAAAGGTCCAGAGCGACCATTAATCCTCAGCATGTGGCTTTGTCCTCCAGACAGTTCCGATATTTTAACTGACAAATCCACTGTATAATTTATCCATAAATCCTCACCCTTTTCCATTCTTCCTTTTCAAGCCAGGTTTTGGAAATCAGCGGCCACTTTAAATCTACTTGGCTGGCATTCTTTGGGTTTTATACACTTCAAAGCGCTTTATTTTCCCCACCTCCTTTGTGTCCATAGTGTAACAAAAGGAGCAGGAAAGTTTAGAGGACTTGTTAACTTCTATTGACTCTCGGCGTGTGCCGGGTTGAGCTCAGGCAGGTACTGAAAAGGGAGAACCACCAGCAGGAAGAGAGAGCGAGCGAGAGAGAGAAAATTAAAATAACCATCGCGAGCTACTCAACGCACACACACTTGTAATTGTCTTTTTTCTCTCAGGAAAATTCCGTCGCATCCATCCACAAGAGCGTGAATCATTAATGGCCTGCAATTCGGGGAATGACTTTAGAAAACTTTCAGTAATAATTGCATTATTTTACCTTTGAAATTAAGTCCATTAGGTAGAAAAATATTTATATTTATTTTTAAATTTGCTCTCCAATAAAATGCATGCAAAAAGTATACACTAGGATATTATGTAGCCTAAATAGATCATGAGGTCATTACAGGAAGATCAAATATTTTACGAGAATTTCAAAAAGTACATATTTTGTTTGTAGGATCAGTTCCAATCCAAAATAAAAATGTCAGTCAATCCCTAAATATTAATTATTAGACTAATTAGGCCTGATTGTTATTTAAAGTTGTTTTGGGTTTTTTTGTTTGTTTGTTGCTGGGTTTTTTTAGTGACTGTGGCGTTCAGACTGACTTGATTGATTAATTGATTTTGCAATATGTTGGCTACACATAGGCTATAATTTTTTGTATTTTTTGTATTTTTATTTTTTTTAATCAAAATGCACAACATTGGTGTCCTGACAAAACTACGTCTATTTTCAAAACTTTTCATGAGCTGAAAACTGCTGTGTTTGGAGCTTTTAGCTTTGACAACCAGATCTTTTATGTATTTTTTTTATTTGGTTTTCAATTGTTTTTGTGATTAAAAGTTGATCTCAAGAATCATTTAATCTTTAGCGCCGCTGCACAGCTACGTAAATTTGATTTAAAACTTTTTAGAAATTATTAAGACGGACTTCTGGCCGCCAGCCCAACAGAAACTTCGTTCACTTTTACCATAGACTTCATATTATAGCCTATAATATGATTATTACTTCCGACCACAATAGGAATCATCCAAATGTTTTGATTCACTTTTAAATGGCACACAACATTTGCCTGTGTAAAATATAATCAGGAAATGTGGTTTTTTTTTTCTTCCCCGCTGGTGATGAGTCTGACCAGAGAAGAAGAAGAGCAGCAACCTGTGGGCGATCGATTCACACTGTGGACATGCTGACCTCTGATCTGTCCACTGAGTCATTAGCCTGTAGCCTATAGGCCTACATCATGTGATTATTTTTTTGTTTGTTTTGTTTTGTTTTGATTCCTGGTCATTTAAAGCAAATAATAATCTAATACTGAATGATGGAAAAATCCAGAGGTGAAGATGCTGCATTTTACATCCAAGATTCGTAGAAGGAACAGCTACACTGACTAACGTTAGGAAAATATAACCTGAAAACGTTTAAAATCGGTTTGTCTCCTTCAAAATATGCAACAATGTAAAGTACACTGCACATACTCTCTCTCTCTCTCTCTCTCTCTCTCTCTCTCTCTCTCTCTGCAGGCAGCCTCACTTTCCTCCCTGCGCTCCTCCACAGTCGGTCAAAGAGTTTGAACGACACGCGAACAATCTCATCAATAGGCGCAATGTTTGCGCCCGGCTGTGCGGAGGGGTTATTTATTAACGCCTGGCTATTTGCGACTGGTTCCCATCCACCCCTGCGCTGCTTTAAAGCCCCGCACTTCTTCACGGTGAAATTAATTATTCTCCGAGGAGGAGGAGGGGGCGAAGACGTTTCCTTTCTCTTTGCGGAGAAGTAGCTGTGGTGAATCCCTGCTCCACGGTGCCCACTGAAGCCCAGGAGCAGAGCAGTCAAAAGGCTCGGTGTCAGAGGGAAGACAGTGTTGGAGGGAAATGGGATGGAAAATTAAATGAAATTAAATGGCTTGACCGGCGCTATTGTTGCTCCTCCCTTTTAAGAAAGAAAAAGACACATTAATTACATGGTCGGAGCTTTATTCTGGGACAATATTGTGGAGTCAGTCAACAGCATTCCGCAAGTGCGCTTCTCTTAAATGGACTCCGCAAGTCTTTAATAAACTTAAGTAACGACCTGAGAAGAATCGGAGTCGGGAGAGGAGGGAGCCGTTTAATGGGCGGCTCTGCCCGGCTCTTGCCAGCCTTTTTTTGGTTTTAACTGTCTAAACGGTGGGGCTCTGATTTAACTGGTTGGCCATTAATGAGCCATGAATGTAGAGGAACAACCTGTCTGCAAAGCAACGCGGTAAATACAGAGAGCAATGCCCCACCAGGGATCTCCATTCATGCTCCCTGACTATACTTCAGGGGTGCCAAGGGTTCACCACCACCTCTCCTGGACTGGTTTCAATGGCCTACCATTTAAGACCCCTCTGAGCTCCGAAGAAAACGCATTTTTTATGTCGACCCATAAACTTTGTTTGGGTCTTTTCAAAAGCGCCCAATCATTGTCCCACAAGCAATGTGGCCTATTTCTCACAGGTTCCCACGTCTTAGAATTGACTTTGTGTTTGTCTAAATCCATTTGGGCTATTTCTCCACATGTAAGCCCGCACCTTCGGCACCTCTCACATTTATTTAGTCACACGTCTTTTAATTAAAGAAGAAAAAAAAAAGGTAAATCCTCGCGCTTTTGATTTTTGGACAGGCCGAACTTTGTTCAGCTAAAGACTCAGAACTTCTTATTATTCCTTTCAGAGCTGAGCCCGCTCTCAAACAGTGAGAAAGGCGCCGGACAGGCCTGTTTGTCTTATCCCTCGTCTTTCTTTTTCCTTAAAAGCGCCCCCGCTAATATTTAAGGTGTTTTTTTACTTCCTGGGAAACCTGGGGAAAGATGCAAGCTGCACCGAGGCCTGACCAGCTGCCTTAATGCGGGTGGGACATAGCGACGCGTTTGAATAGTAATTATGCTTGTATGGGACTCCCACCAGATGACATGATTGGGTTTTAACCCAGACTAATATTCAAAATCGCATTAAAGAGGAGTCGAGTGAACGGCACCTGATTCAGCGCTGTTCATGCGTGATTTCATTCAAAATGCCCTCTCCCTTTTTTTTCTCCCGGAGTGGGCTGCACCGTTTCTGCATTCAAAACCTCTACAAAGTTTTTTTTTCTTTTTTTTTTTTTTTTTGCGCCGGACTTTTCCAAGCCACATTTCCCTGACTTAAACTCACTTTGTCTCGCATGAGGAGGCGCGGATAAAGGCGTGTGAAGTTGCGTGAATTGATATGTTTCGGTATACCTTATAAATTCATACCTTTTCTCACTCGAGCGCCTCAGAAAGAACGTGTCACTCAGGCCGATTCTCTCTGCTGTCCAACGCATTTAGCAGGAGATCTATTTGAGAAGTTCATTCCTAGGCAAATGTATGCAGGCCGGGCTCTGCATGAATGGAGCAGCGTGTCAGCCGACCCTAATTGGGATTTAGCCACCCAAAGCATATGCACACAGTGACAGAAAATCACAGGTTTCAAAGAAAGTGAAAGTCACAACTTTTGCCCCTTTTGGTGAATATCGGGGGCTCTTTCCCTCAGCTCAGACTAATGCTGCATTTTCCCCCATAGGATGAAGGTTAGTGACCCAATTGGCTTTGCGGCGTGTATCTGCAAACTAAAAGTGTGAGCAAAACAAGGGCAAAGGCAAAGAGCATGTTTAAAGACATGTAAGTTTGACTGGCCTGTTTAGATAAGGTCAGAAATGGCTGTGGTTAATATCTGAATAACTGAGTCTTATAACAACAACAACAACAACAATAATAATAATAATAATAATAATAATAATAATAATAATAATAATAATAATAATAAAACGTAGCAGTTTATGTCAGTGAC
>JAQLOL010000025.1:26100134-26111190 GCA_029783665.1 Naso thynnoides
CAGTGCAGCGCAGTCTCCCACAAAGTATGGAGCAAGTGATAAATGTCAGCTTATTGACAGTGATTGAGTGTTCAGATTATTTAAATGCTGCACAGCTGTCAGTATTGAGAACAGAAGATATATGTGGTTATGAAGGCTGTTTTACCTTGTTAATGTACACAGCAAGTCTGTCATTGAGGATGACCATCTCCTGTCGTTCACTTGTGCGGGTGTTGAGGAATTCTTGGTTCTGAGCGGCAGCAACATCCAGATCGATTGCTGGTTGTCCACTTGGCCCAACACATACCATAGCCCCGGCACTCACACTGAAAATTCCCCCATTAGACACAGATATTTCATTTGAAGGAGAGGTGACATAACAAGAGAAAATGTGGTAACCGACACTTTAAAATTGCTTAAAAAGCAAGCTTGATGAATTGGTACTTACCTTCATTTCAGGTAAAATAAATGTTACAGGTAAAAATCAAGCTGCATAGCATTTTTAAGGAATAGAATGATAAACATTGTGTCAGTCCATAGGCCTTTGTAGATAGTGTAGCTGACAGGGCTTACCCTGCTCCAACCATGCGAGTCCTGCGTGCAGCTGAGACAGTCCTTCGTCCCACTGACTCCACACGCATGCTGCCGGCCCCGGCCCTGCAGGAGTAGCCAGCGGAGGCATGACGGACGTCTCTCCTGGTGGGGGATGGGCTGGACACCCGGATCTGGTAGGATGAGCTGCTGCTGTCCTCAAAGTGACGGCGGTAGGACGAGATCCTCTCCGGGCTGCGGCTCATGGTGGCGTCAGCGACTGTGTTTCTTCTGGTTCTCTGAAGGGAGATGAAAGAAACACTCAGGTGGGGGTCTGTCTGGGGTTTGCTGCACTTCACCACTGTTCCACCTTGTTTGCACTCACTGATTATGAACCCAGTCTCAGGTTTTATACCTCTCATTGCCAGCCATGCCCATCTCTGTCAGTCACAGCCCAGTTCATGAACCAACACTTGTGGAATCTTGAACCTCAGCACCAACTAAGGTTTGACCTGCCGCTCAGATATCTGTCAGCAGCTTGTGAGGAGCAGAGCTTAACTGGGAAAGTGGTTGACGGCATCAGTGGAAATCAACATTAGTCTCTCTGCAAAATACAGAGTGTGATCATGTATGTCTTCCTTTTATCAGAAGCATAGTAACTTTTGTTTGGACTATGGTACATCCATCCACTGCCTCCAGTGTCCACTACAGCACTGGGCAGCAGAGAGACAAGCAGGAGGAAAGCAGAGTCCCATCAGTCAGAGCAGCCAGTAGATGCAGCACTGATGTGATCTGCTCTGATGGGACAAGGGAGTTTAATTGAATGCTGAGCAGAACCTAGAGGGTGAGCTGATGAGGCTGCAGAGGAACAAAGAACCCTGGCAAGATTTGACATAAATTAATACTTATTAGCCTGGTCTGTTTTCACCATCAAGAGCGGAGTGTGCGGAAAAAAGAAAATGGAATTAACTAGTTTTGAGGGAAAATAAGAAGACAAAAGTAAGGGGGGGTCAGTCGCGAGTTTACGGCTGACATGGCACAGTGATATGAGGGGGAGAAAATAGTGGTCAAGTCTCGTAAAGGGAAAATCCACCGCTTTTCATGTGGAAGTCCAATCAATGTTGATGGTAATTGCGGTCAATTGACATAATAAATTCCTCCGTTTGTGTTATAGTGGCAGAGAGAGCTGAGTTTTCTGACTTGTCCTGCTCACAAAGCCGTTCTTGCAGTGCCTATATGTACCAGGATGCATTGCACCACAAAAAAACAGTACTTACCCCATCTCCAACGTTGTTATCTGTCGCATCAGAACATTTCTATATTAAATATTGTGCAGTTTTCAATAACGAGGGGTTTTTGGTCCACTAGAGCCAGAAAATCCTCTCAAAAAAAACATGGCTGGCTTGTCTGGAGTGCGAGAGGGAAGGGGAGGGGTAAACAGTTAGCAGTTCTTCCTGGAACCAATGACATCACTGGTACCGGGAAGAACCAGAGATTTGAAGTCGTGTCCCAGAGACACAGAGAACATCGATAGAAATATTGTTGGGTTTGACATTATGTCTCTAATTTCGATAGACAGAAATAAGGTTGAAAATCAGCAGAGTTGCCCTTTAAAAGCCATTCTCCACGCACCTACAGGGTCACTTGGTCAGGAGTTAGTAGGCTAAACACTGCTCTTAAGATTTACTGTAAACAAACAGCTAGCAACAATAAGCAACATTTGGTTTATTGCTCTTGTAAAATCCCATTTTGATGGATTAAGCAAGCATCTATTATTAACACTGACTTCAGAGCTTGCAGCAGCATGAGACTTTTGGGAGGATGTGGAATCAATTATGTGAACAATCTCGCTCCACCAACCAGCTCTTTCCATGGTGCAACCAAATAACTCATCATGGTGGTATTTTCTGTTACAGTTACAAAGGGGAAGACGAGACACAGAAGGCACAGAAAATGCATGAGAGTCATTTTATGACATTTATGTGTTTCTAATGTAACAGGCCAGATTTATAGTGACACTCGCAGGCCTGCTTTACCAGCTACATACAAATATGGTCTATCATTTGGGATTTTCCTTGCTCTGCTTGAAAAATACTCTTTTATTATACGAAATGGTATTAACATTTAAGATGTTCAATCTGTCAGAGGTCAGTTTCCTATGTAATGAGAGTAATCTAAAAACCACAAGCTGCTTTTAAGTTTTGCAAGGTACTTGGATTATTTATCTATCTTGTTAGAAATCTTTACTAACAAGGACCTTACGCGTGTGTTCTGTATGGACTTTGAGCTTCAGCTGTAAAAACAGAAATAGGGAACAAGGTTCACGGCCGCAGCAGACACACTGTGGTAGAGACATTTTTCTCAGATGAAATCAAACAATTCATTATAATGAATGTTGAGAGAAGCTGTTTAAGTTCTTTGGAGGGTGGGTGTCAAATTCATACTGAGACACAGTGGATATTAGACAGAGCTCTTCAGTACTGTAGATCATCTTAATCCTTGTGGCTGTCATTTCAGCAAGCCACTCTATGCCTATTTATATCAGCAAATATTTAAATAAATGTCTTCTCACATCCTTTGTAAGTAAGCAGTTGGACATCATCCATAAATTGTAGATAAAATACACTTACAGAACACAAATTACTGTTTATCACACCAGTTATTTTGTTTATTGAGGGATGTTAGCAACAACTGCATTGACAGCTCAATCTATGAGCTACAAGCAATTTAATATTGACAAAACATCAACTTAAATTTTCTGAGCTGTTCACGTTGTGTAGGCTGTTGAAAATTTTTATTTTAATTCACAATTATATACAGTGGAGAAGTCGTTTGCATAGATAGTCTGGAATCAAAAACTTTAGCACTTCGTTATAGTGAGGTTTAGTAGAGTCAGTGCTTATGTATTTGTTCAGGAGCTGTAAATCGTTTGTAAATGGTTAGACGCTGAAACAAATGTACAGGCACCTTCAAGTAATGCAGTAGTTCTGAAACTTTTAAGTAGCAGACATGCAACTGCTGACATGTGCTGAGCCCTCTGGTTTCAGTCTTTGGGATTGACAGGTGAGGGTATCAACTTTAATCATTGGTTCTTCAAAACACCAAAACGTTTTTTTTTAACTTCACAGGAGTCCTTGTTGCACATTTTTTACTTTCCAGTGTGACTTGGAGTCATTTTTAAAAAAAAAGTGCTTTAAGTAATTTTCCGTTCCGTTTTCCCTGGATCACTTATTTTGTTCATGTTGCACCCAGTCTTGCCATCCACCCGGGTAATGCTGAACGCTGAAATAGAGAGAAAAGGAGGAAAATGAAGGAATTGTTAAATCAATGGAGTTGCACCAAAAAGAAACTGCATTTGTGTTTAACTTTACTGGGTTTTAACACGCTGCATTTAATAATTTCTCTGTAAGCCTCATAAGATGAGTGACTTCTCCCACTTTTAATTCAGACGTAGGGGATGTGGTATGCCTCTGCTCTCAATTTGCATATAAACCTGGCTGGCATTATGCAACAAGAGGTCAATAACCTCAAATTGGAGAAAGGTAATTGTGTCTTGTGGTGAAATGTGACGTTCTGTTATCATATTCAGTGCATCAAATTTAGCCACAAGGATGTCATAGAACTCTACCCTGTGCTCAGACTGAGAGAAGGGTTAAACTTTAACAATAAAGAATAAATTTTTACAACATAGCTCCAACAGTTCAATGATATTTGGATTACAAGATGAGGCGAGAGACAATTTTTCATTTGATTTATTCCAGGAAAACATGTCTCACTCTTTGTATCCCAGTGAGGTGGCTGTGTCCAGTGCGTTCTTGCTCCTGATTCCTGCCAGACAGCTGAACACAATGTTATCTGTCTGCTGGGGCTTTTCGGCACCGTACTTTTCTTCAAACTCTTCCGGACCGAGCTGGAGGGCAGTGTTCACCTGTCCCACTGCAATGACAAAGAAGTACAGACTGGTGGGATTTGACTGGCATAATTTAAACATGTGCTAACGGGCAAAACAGAGGAAAGAAGTCAAATCGAGTCAATTTTATTTTTGTAGCGCCTTGAAAAAAGAAGAATTCCTGTACACTGCTTTTGCTAAGCATCACGCTTAAATAAGACCACTGTTAGTGTACTTGTATTAAAGTGTGTGCGGGAATTCTTCTTTTTTCAAAACTTTAATGACACTTTCCTGCACACCTGCATTTGAGTTTGTTGGATGTGCGAATATTCTTTTTTGAAGATCATAATTTAAGTGGGCCCAAATCACAACAAAGCTATCTCAAGACACTTAGAGGTGCTGTAGGTGGTATTTAAAAAAAAAAAAAAAATTCCCATAAAATTTTGTGTTAAATAGCTCTACACCCACACACACATCACCTATATCAAGTGTTTTCTTAGTAACATGGGTCCTCCGCTATGCCGTACACAGAAAAGACCATTTCTGGTATCCTGCTCCCACTCTTGTCCAATCAGGAGAGAGGATTCAGGAAGTGTATTTTCAGTTTACTGCAAAACAGAGAGACTTTGAGACCTACTCTACTATCAGTGATGGTTGCCAGAATGTGGAGCTATTTAAGACTTATTTAAACAAAGAGTAAATCACTTACATTACCTTTAACATATAGAGTAGGTCTATACCACACTCTATGATTAAATAATATTAAATTAGCATCTACAACAAACCTCAAAGAGTGATCTGATGTACATATGGTCTCTAAGATAAACTCGATTTGGGACACTCCCAGATTTGTTCATGACCTCCAGACGACACAAACTACCGGGTGCTGCATTAGTGTGTTGCTCTGATAACATTAACGTTACATCCCTGCCAACCTGTCTGGTGTTTGCGGTGCATTTATATTTAAGGTGAACGGCACTCACGAGGAACGTTAATTGCCCCGGGGATGAAGCCGTACTCTCTGAGCTCCCAGGGCTCTCTGACGTCTATAACTACAGATTTTCGCCCGGCCAGGAGCTGCTTCAGCTGGTCGTAGCTCACATCTGTGCTCGGCGGTGCTGAGCTGAACCTGCGGAGCAGCAACGCTGAAGCTGCAAGCATGACGGACAACGTAACGTTACACAAGCACGTTTCACAACCTGATGGTGCGTCACAGGAAACACATTAAATACATTTATACGACATAAATGTAAAATTCACCTTTACAAAGGGGCTGACTTCTGTCAAGGCTGGACACCGAGCTTCGACCCTCCGGGACCGAGGACCCAGGCAGGAGGGTCCTGTTACACAACAAGCCTGTGAGCCTCCAACACCGTCTGAGAGCCATAACTTAAAGTTAAACCCTTTGTCAACACGCTGTCCACATAACACATAAATACGACACAATATTGCGCGAGACGACTAGTTACCAGTATCTGGACAGTGCTTGCGCTTACACAATGACCTGCGCATGCGCAGAAGTGTGGACCACCTACGGGTCACATGAAGGACAAAAATGCTCTCCTATAACTTGTCGAAACAAAAGTCGTAAAACTGTGTATTGCGAGGGTCAAACAATATATCATACGTAAGCACCGGCCTTTGTCTCTTAAGCTCCAACAAATGACTGAAGAACTCTCAGAGATAAATATGATGCATTTGGGTCGTAAAGAAGACAGAACATTGGCAACCATTAACTAAACATCAGCTCATATCACTAGTTCACATTTGACCATTCACTTATTCAGACTTCCCCAATCATCAGTTTCACTCATCGAGCTCGTGTTGCAAGGTTCCCCTAAGCTTGCACATTTTTGATTCATTAAAACACCTCCTAGGCCGAAATATGTAACTGTTCCTCATTTTGCTGTTTGTTGTCTACTGCTGCTGTGTATTGTTCTGTAGCCTACTATACACTGTTTGTATGTAGGTGGCAATGTGCAATTGAGACATGAGTGTAACGTAATTTGTTGTTTTTAGTTGTCTTTTACCGTGATATTGTGCCACAAACACTTTCTCGTTTTGACAATAAATCTTTCACATCTTGCATCCTCACACTATAGCCGTGCCCCATGTTACTTCAAGATGCATTTTCGTCAACATTGCAGATGGTCTACAAAGTAAATAAAATGAAAATCGTCTGTTTTAAAACGTTACACATGGCTCTCGAATGTCCTTTAGAAGCTGTGACGCTCTGCCATTTTTCCTACCATTTCCCATTGTACTTGAAAGCAGCATTAGGCCAACCTGAGCTGCCGTAGTGCGTCACATGTTGACCAGGGTTTGCTACCCAAATCTTGACAAAATTTAGAAAGCCAAAGGCAAAAACGAAGAATTACTGACTTACGATTCCTTTTATTGCTATTACACTGTGCTTTGTTTTGAAATGGCGTGATATGTCCACGTATTGTTGGATAACAGCGTACACCTGTTAATGATTTTATTTTTCTGACAAGCTAATGTAGCTAGCTTGTTTGCTAGCTAGGAAGAGTTGACATCTCACCGTTGGCTTCAGGTTAGCTAACATTGTCAACATAGGAGCTAAGATAAAGAGGTAAGTTTATTACACCTTTTCGTCAAATGTAAGAATGAAAAAGCAATTCAGTTTAACTGTCTCTGATAAACAACGTGAAGGCCTTTCGTGCTCACATAAAGTTAAAGGCACGGGACTAGTTGAGGTTTCATAACCATGTCATTATCCGGTAAGTTAGTTGTCCTCATTTTAACCACCTTTTACCGGCTCCCAGTCACTACTATGCATTATATAACGGTAAGTGTTCTTACTTTTACACGTTTTCTGTTGTTTTGGCCCAGTACTGATGTATAGTTAGTGTTTGGATGGCCTCCTAGTAGGTGAACAATGTTGGAATAGTTTCAAACATAATTCCCCATATTAGGACAGTGCACCATAATAAACATCAGTTATAAACTTGGGCGCTACCGTAGGATTATTATAGCCGACCTGTGGAACTGGCTTTACAGGACAAATCATTCTCCCGACATCTGCTGTTTAGGCTCGGCAATGTGACCTAAAAATAAAATATTAGATTTTTTCACGTAAAACGCGAGTAACAATTTTAATCGTCTTTTTTCCTTTTTAAAAGCAGACTTGGCTACAAATGACAAAGAAATTACTTAAAGCAAGTTTTTCTTGTATTTTAACCATTAATATGAACAAAAGCAAGCAAAACTTTCCTTAGGGGATAAGTATAGTAAATAGAATTTCTATTTTGGCAAGTGTAAGCCGCAAACTTGTTTTTAAAAGTGCACCGTGTAGTTTCAGGGGGGAGGAAGTTGCTTACATCTGTACTGAAGCCTGCAGTAATTTGACAAGACGTATTTACATGTAATTCTTCTGTCATTATAAATCAAAATAACATAATATTGAGGATCCCGGAACCAAACATGAAAGTAGAAAAAGAAATTCGATTTTCATGGAAAATAAAAAACAAAAAAACCACAAATTTGAATTAATTGATAAAATTCATTCATTGCCCAGCCCTGCCTCCTAACCTTTAGCATTAGACTGAGGATGAAAGCCTCAGAACAAGCATAAAGTGAATATGGAAGCTGTACAGGCCTGAAATAACCCAGGAAGATACCAAGTATCTGTTGGTGTCTGCAGGATGTAGACCTCAGACGCTGATTGTTGTCATAGGACTTGTAATTGTAATTTGAAAAAGATGGTGATTTGATTTTAGAGTAATATCTTAACTGTGACTGACGAAGCATTAAAAGAGCTTCAATTTATGCAGAGCTGATCTGATGGCAGTTACATAAATCTATGGCTAAACAAGGCACTGTAAATTAACAGAAATTAATTCATTTTTTCCTATTGTGTGCTGGGGTTCAAAGGCAACACACCAAAAATGTATATACAAATACTTCACTATTACTCCCAGCACATTTTCAAAGAATTGTGTGTGTCATTGAGTTAAATAATCACCACAGTATACACAAGTGCAAGCCTTGCTAAGTTAAAATACAGGTGATTGTCGTAGTTTAATTTTGTTTGTGGAGAACACATATTTATTGCCGGTCCTCCATCTTCCCATCCAGAGTTCCAGATGCGGCTAAAGGACCCCTTCTCTTTGAAAGCCGCCGATATGACTAAGCGGACTAATAAACCGCGGAAACCTCGCGATGAGGAGTCATCAGATGAAGTCAGTGGTAAGTCATTGAAGTCGTTAAAGGCAACAGACTGACTGAAGTTAGTGCTATGAGATTTAGATATTCCCTGCACCTAAAAATGTGGGTTTTTTTTAAATGCTCATGTCCCCTAAGAAGTCTGAAATTGACTATACTGGCTTGAATCAGTGCAGAGGCTGTCACTAGAGAGATGTTTTCACATTATTCTACTGAAGAGAGAGATATTCACGCCAGTTCACGTGACCTTATAGATGTCAGTGGTAATAATTTCATTTTTAAATGGACTATTTGTCTGGAAATCTTAAAATATGTAACAGACCTGCCTGGTTAAAAATGACAATTACCAGTAATAGAAATGCTAATACAAAAGCCAGTCCAAGGCTAAGAAACCTGAAATCTCCAGCTCAGAGCCAACTTGTCAATGCAGAGAGAAAAGTTTTAATAGCACAGTGAAAGTTTTGACAGTAATATGGTAGTTTGTTCAGGTTTTGGATGTAAACTGGACCCTGAAGTTTCCTTCAACTACCAAAACATCCCTGTCATAATTAATAACCGCTTCAACATCATAGCAGTTGTTATTGTACATTTTGCAATCACTAACCCTGTGTCAGCCACTGCCAGTTACAGGCTAAAAAATTAACAAATAATATAAAAGATGCTAACTGCAGTTTTCTGTGCATTAGGATCATGTACACCTGAAAGTTTTAAATTAATTTCAAACAAAGCTGTGTTTGTGAGAGCTCCAAAATGTGTTACTCCAAAGATAGAAAGCCAGTATGTGACAGGCAGGGTTGGTATCGTGGCAGGCTGCCACAATTAAAAGAACTTATGGGAAACCCAGAAATTAATTACTCGGCTGATTGCATTTTGTTTTTGACCAGGGCTGACATGCCAGCATGTGAGTAAGGCAGTGGACCTGAACTCAGTGAAGAAGTCAGTGCTCTCCAGTGTGTGGTTGGTGTGCTCAGAGTGCCTGAAGGAAAGGACCATGATCGATGGAGAGCCTGCTGCATCCCATGACATTGTGGTGTGCTTAAAGTGTGGTTTCCAGGTAATCATTGTTTTTTCAATATTAAAAAGTCCAAACACAATATGGAGCACACACTGGGGCCGAGCAGTATGGGTAATAGGGGTGTTACAGTACATAAATTTGTATTGCACTATATGGTACACTTGTGACGGTTCGGGTGCACAGAATGGTACAGAGAATACACAGTATAATTATACACAGTATAATGTATTAAGACCGATGAAAATTCACCCCCGCAAACCTTAAACAGCAGTAAGCCTTTAACAAGTTTAGCACATGCTGATTTAGCTAACGTAGTAGACATGCCTGTTTCTTTAAAATCTTGTAATTGTGAAGCTTCTCTTGACTTTGCAAAGTGCATGGATCAGACTCTGATAGTGAATCGAGTCACTTTGCAAAGGTTGTGTAACGCTCAAAACAATTAATCCACTGTTTAAGCCAGAGCAAGCGAGGGAGAGGCTCGCCGCGTCAAGCTGCACACAGGAAGTCACAGACATGGCAGCAAATCGGGTCAGTTTTTAAAATAAAATGCCCTGTGCAGATCAGTTTGTTCACTAAATCCCCTACGGCGACCCATGACGTACGCACGTGTCAGCAGTGTTTTTCTCACCTGAGCCAGGGAGTGAAAATAAATACAGGAAAGGAGGATGATGCATGATGGTGCTACAGTGAAATATTTGCACCAAACTTGCACAGAGCCGTGTAGTCTAAACGAAGGTGTGAACAGAACCGTGACTTTTGTGTACTGTATCACCCCTAAGTTTTCAGGTGCTTCAAAAGTGTCGACTCAGTGAGAATTAAAAACGTTCACTTTAGTTGATTCAATGAAGGAAAATATATTGATTCATGGCACACTTTTTTAATAGCATACATTTAAACCTCACGAGTCAGTGGTGTTAAAGTCCAAGTCAAGTTGTAAGTCTTTTATCATTTTGTCAAGTCGAGTCTAAAGTCACCAAACTTGTGCCTCGGTTCTGTCTCGAGTCCAAGTCATGTGACTCAAGTGCACACCTCTGCCAGATGCAATTTCAAAAGCTACACAAGAGAATGTTTTCCTGGGTTTGTATGTGTGTATTTATATGAATAACTGAGTATATTGTGCTTTTTAAATTTTTTTATCCTGTTCTATTCTGTGGATACTGGATACAGTATGTTCTCTGTTTGTAGCATGAAGGCACACAACTTTTATTTCAATGTGAAACCCTGTGCTGTACAAGGACAGATTTGTTTCCTTGATAATATAATGCCCATTTTGAAAATCTTTTATGTGTATTTGGTCATGCATTTACTTTCATGGCTATGTCAGAGCCAGCAGGTACCATTCTGAGCTGTGCCAGCCACCTAACATTTAGCACAAATCTGATTGCCACTCACATTGCAATTAATTATTGAATAGTGACAGAGAGTCAAGTGCACATTTTGTCTTAATCAGAAGAATT
>JAQLOL010000025.1:26111290-26130132 GCA_029783665.1 Naso thynnoides
ATTTTGTCTTAATCATAAGAATTAAAGCTACATTTTCCACATTGAGAAAGTGTTTTTTTTTTCCCCAGCAGCACAGAAAATGATGAATTTAATGTGACTTTCACGTGTTGTTGTGACTGTTATGGGCCAGTTGTGTGTGTGTTTGTCATGTCACCAATTGGTGGTCATTAAAAGAAACAGATGCGTTTTGAATTAAAATGTTGTGTTGTTTAATTTTACTAAGTCTAATTATTTTTCAAAATGCTCAATAATGCAGCCAAAGAATGCTTGCATTGGTCTGTTATTGTTAAAACAAAAAATTTTAACAGAATTTTTTTTTAATGAACTATTTTAAAGGGCTGCAACCAGTCAGGAATCCAGCATGCTGTAAAGCACCACCAAGCTCTTCATCCCGAATCTCACTGCATCACTATCAGCCTGAGCACGTGGAAGGCCTGGTAAGAAGCCTCAAAACTGCTTTTATTACAAAAGCCAAAACAGCACACGCTGCCAGTTGGTGTCAACTTGACACACATGAAGATGTCACCAGTGTGTGGGCTGAGTGTGTGTTTTTTACATACATTGCACTGAACACTGAACAGGGCTAAACCAATTGCAAAAAAATCAGTTATTTGGACAGGTGATGCAATTGTGATACAAGTTTTTTAATATGTTTGTAATCACAAAAAGTATCAAATCAATGATGATTCGATTTTTGCTGGACTCTCGTCTGAACAAGCACGCTCCTTTATGTGCAAAAAAAAAAAGAAATCTGTGGCGATGTTTTTACGCACGAACTCAGGACAATGTCTGCAGGATCAGGTCCGGACATTTTGAAGAGCTGCCCTTTCACACATGTAGCACATGACAAGGCATGACATGTTTTGTTCCCATCACACAGACATAAGTGATAAGGCTTCCAACTTAATCTGTGATGATAATATGCATTGCTCTCAAATGCTATATGTATTTGGACAGCAGTGATTAAATAATAATAATATAAGGGGTGTCTGTGTTAGCACGTTAATTGTGATCGATTAAAAAGCCGAGCGTATTCCGTTCTAAAAAAAAGATCACACTAATTGCGTGCTGCTGTTTTGTCCCTTCGACACACCCTTAAGCTGCCACAGTGGCTGCTTCCTACCGGCAGTCATGGAGAAGAACAAACAATATCCTCCAAAATGACTCATTTTTTCTTTTTATTTGCCTCCCTCCCAAGTTCCAGACAAGAGGATAGATACCATCATCAGATAAACTTTCTAACAACTCTAAATGGTCTTGTGTGCTCGTTTTGTCTTAATTACCACATAATGTTATTTTTAGACTTATATTATCGATAAATGTAATTTTTGAATCAAATACGTACTGAAAGTGAACTGCAGGGTGCATGTGCAAATCACCACATATGTGCCTGAAAGTAGGTCAAGAAAACAAAATGTCTGTTAAAAAAGTTTCTAAATTACATAAGTGCTAATCTGAGTCCACAAACAAC
Source organism: Naso thynnoides (assembly GCA_029783665.1). Classification (NCBI taxonomy): domain Eukaryota; kingdom Metazoa; phylum Chordata; class Actinopteri; order Acanthuriformes; family Acanthuridae; genus Naso; species Naso thynnoides. Next base: position 26,112,762 of record JAQLOL010000025.1, read on the forward strand.
ATGATAAGTTAAATAAACAGGTTAGTCACAACAAGCACAACGGACTGTTCAGAGTTGTTTGAAAGTTTATCTGATGACTTTGAGCAGAGGCAGGCTAGCACTTCTGATTGGCTACCAGTATTTAGGCTAAGCTAATTAGCAGTCGGTGAGCTCCGCCCGTCTTTTCCTTGTTACTGCACGAGATGAACACAAGAGATGTACTCCCGTTGGCATCATTTGATTATAATTAAGTTGGTAGAATTGCTTTACGTTGTTTATATGGATTTAAAAACTGTAAAAAGGGAAACTGCAAAATAATACAATTTTAAACATTGAATTAAAAATGTGATTTATCGGTATAACTACTGAATTTCAGCAATTAATTGCAATTTTTATAAAATTTACGTTTTACAGTCCTAAATAAGAATAAGAATAATAATGCATGTATTTTAACACAGTGAAATAAAGAGTGAAAAGCTCTACAGGCAAGCAGAAAGCAGCTGCACTTTTTGGAAAGAAAGCGGCAGCGTTTCGGATCTGTGTCTAGCAGCAGCATGAAAACACCCAAACTTGCTCGCCTCTCAATGACCTGCCCCATTCACAGGCTCCATCACATGTTAGATAGACTAGGTACTCGGGAGCCGGCAATTTAAAGCGCCGGCCAAATTTTTCATTTGCATTTGCATTCACAGCTCGACAGATGGTGTCCACAAAATTTACAGGTAACATTGCATGTGTAACAGGGGCTTAAGCCGGTTCATCTCATTTATTTATTTATTTATTTATTGAATTTATTTAATTTATTGAATTAAGACAGTGCACATTCATCAACATATCAGCAATGCGCGTCAATGTAAATATGCGGAAATTAGCGCAATAGCTTTCTAATAGACTGCAACACATTTTACCATCATCAAAAAAAATATGGCTTCTTTGATTTTGCATGTCATCATCTAATGCGATTTCGATGATATTGCAATAATCATTCAGCCTAATGTTGTAGTTGTATGTGGGCTGAAAATCTATCTTCCACAATTTTTCAGAACAATTTCAGTTTCCAAACCTAATTGATTATTACTGTACATCCTTTTAATGTATGACTAATACATCTTTATAAATAACTTATTAAATGCTTTTCCCTCCATTATTATGTGTGATTGTGTTCATGAATGGTTTCTATCTTAATACAGTAATTATGTTCCCAAATAATGATTCATTTTGAATGTTTTTAAAACCCACAGTAGCTTAAAGCCTTTCTGTTTGTCCGTGACTCTCCTAATTGTAACAGGTGTTTTGAATGTAATGAGGAGCTCTCCACTCACTGCAACAAGAAATCGTTGGCCCAGACCCTGGAATTTCTGCAAAAGCACTCTGTCAAGGCAACATCAGGTAAGCTGTTTTGCCTGTGGGAGGTCTCGCCCCTTTTAATATTGGAAAAAAAAAAAAGCTTTTATTTCAGCAATTTCAGCAAGGCTGAAGTCGGTTCAGATGGAGTTTCATACAAACATTTCACTAATTTAGTAAATCTTGCATGTCTTCAGTTAAAGTAGTAAGTGATAGGCCTTGAACTTGGCATTGATTATCAGGTATTAATGGTCCATAATTCTGAGCCAAATGTCTTTGTGTAAGCTTCACCCCTGCACACCAGAGACTGACAGCACATCTGCATGACTGCATGCCAGACTGTGCTGGTTCCATGACTGTTCTGTTAAACAAAGTACCTGTCATACAGATGAATAGATGAACCTGGTGACATCCGTAAGTCCAAATCTATTATTGTCAGTGATCCACCTATTAATAGGAATTGACTGCAGTACACCTGCTCCCCCTGGTGGCCGTGTTCATCTGAATCTTCGGATTTCTTCCACAGTGTAACTGCCTACATCTGTGTGTGATGGGTGAGAACACTCTGTGTGTTACAGGCCTTTTTTTCTTATGGATGCAACTACTTTTTTTTTTTTTTTTTTTTTTAAGCTGCTTAGAGCAGATAGAGTCTTCAAAAGATCTTTAAAGAAGAATACTACTTCTCTGACAACCAAGAACTGTAACTCAAAATGCATTACTTATTTATTTCATTTTATTTAACAGTAAAATCATTTGAAGAATTTCAGCATAAACAAAATTTTTCGAGGAGGCCCTAATCAGGATATTTGGGACTGATTACAGATCGCTGAAAGCAGTGTCTGCTGACGCCCGTCACTGATCACAGGGTGTAAGCCTTTTTTTAGTAATACTGTTATAATTTTTTTTTAACTTCACTACTCCTGGCACATAGGAACTTAGTAAAACACAAGTGAGATAACTAAACAGTACTGATTAATTAGTCACTGATACCTCCACTGGGATGGCTGTAGCTCAGAAGGTAAGGCAGGTCGTCCTCTTATTGAAGGTCAGTGTTTGGATTCCTGACTCTCCAAATTACCCTTGAAATTTCTGCACAAGCAGTATTTTAGAGTGTGTATGTGTTTCAGAAGCTGCTGCCGTTAGTTTATTAATGTGTGTGAATGGATAAATGAACAAAAAGCACTATAAATGCAGTCCACTTACCATTCCCTGACCCTGTAGCCTGAAAGGTATAAGACAGCATTTGTTGCTTTTATTTTACTTTTTTTTCTGATAGTGATCCGCAGCCACTCGAGTGGAGAATCCCTAGTTCACACTTATACTTGACCGCCTAACATAGACCTACTTTCAGTCTCCTTTCCTCTTGGCCATCTGAGCCCTTCTCGCCTAGTCAGGCAACCACATAGATGTCACCCCCCATCCCCTTTCCGTACTTACAGACTCGTAAACCTTCTGTTGTGTACCTCTCCTACTTTTTTTCTGGCAGCCTGAGAGGCCTCTCAACGGGCTGTAGTGGATCAGGGTGGTGGACATCACCACTTTCAGTCTCACTGGCTGCCTCAGCAAAGCCCAGTCGCCAGTGGCCAGAGGCCAGCCGGCCAGGCCCAGTCCGGCTGGTCCACCATCGGTCCCTCAGCTATGACTTCAGAGTTGCAGGAATGATGCTACAGCAAATCCCCCACTCTCACCCCCACCCTGCACATCGCATGACTGCACACATTAGAGGAATTAGGCGCTTGAGCGATGCTTCCCGGCTGGGTTCCCTGCAGAACAAGAGCAGCTGCGTGGGGTTCAGCTCCTTGTCTGTTGTTCTTTGTCTTGCCATCGCTATCTGTTTCTGTCCCTTGCTTCCTCCTCTGTCGAGCCGCAGTATGTCTCACCACCTCTGGGCCTGTGCGCTGCACTAGTGGGAGTCAGGGTCCTCAACAAGTCAGAGCGACAGGATCCGAACAGCTGGAGCGCACTAACCCTCAGTGGACACGCACTCACAGATAGACAAACTTTACACAGAATACAGAAAATTCTGATCAACTCTGGCACTTACTCTTATTTTCTATTAATATGTATTGAACACGCTCTAGCCATTACAAATTATTTTGTGTGTCAGTAATAAACTTCATTGAATTTTCGTATTATGATAGATTCTTCCAACAGAGAGCACAAGATCTCCCTCTAACAGAATCTAAATAACTGTATTATTTGCCAAGTACAGTACATACCTGAGGAATTTGAAGATTCCTTTGAGTAAAATTTCTTTTTAGAAGACCTATACTCATATAGTTCTTGTTATTCAGCTATGCCCAGGCACACAGGGTTTTAGAGAAAAACAGGAACCCAAAGAGTTCAAGAAATATTTTGTATTTAAGTAGTTAGAAATGAGACATACTGTACAGTTGTTTTACAAATGAAGACATTTTTATTATTTAATTTTTTTTTTTTCTCTCAGAACAGAAATATTCTTTCAAGATACATTTTTTTTACTATCGCTATTTAATGCTCATGTAACTTCATCATAACATGCAGTTTTCTAAGATAAAGACATGCATAACAGTTACAGCCGAATAGGCAGAAAACGTACGGATAAGCAGGTTGCGTGTGTGTGTGTGTGTGTGTATGTATTTTTTTTAACATGTGCATACATTTGTAGAGATGCCCTTTACTGGACCTGGTTCCAACCATGGGTCCATGTTAGAGAGAACAGCTACAGCTTTCGCCTTTGCCTCTTAAAATTACCTGCCACCTTTTCTGCCACCCAGTTGTTTCACACCGGTCAGCCAAATGAGTATAGAGATGTGCAGCCCTTGTTGCAGCAAAATAGGGGGTCGTTGTCTGATGAGGAGCTTGTGAAATTGCATTTCAGTATGAAGGCCATGTTTTCAGAAGAAGCTGCCGTTGCACTGTTTTTCCTATAGACCCCAGCACAAAGGATCCCCAGCAAGGATTTTTTCAGAATCTATAATAATTTTTTACAACAACAGCTCAGGGTAGAAAGAAAGTCGATTAACTGTGCTCTCTCACCATCAAGGCCTTCAGCTCAAGTACCAGAGTCCCAGTAAAAAGTGAATTGACCTCAGGGAGCGAGTATCCAGCTTGTAACACAGCTGGGGAGTCATTGTGGAGCAAATTAAATGTTGGTTAGGGTTAGGGTTAAGAGGGTTAAATTGCTGGCTCTGAATAGACATCAGAGCTTGTTTCTCATTGGAATCTTTCAGTTCTGTCTTGTTGAATAGTCGTGACTATTATTATGCATTATGTTACTATATCATTATGTTCCCTAATCTGTGTTATTGTTTTTTTTTCGTATTCAGTAGGGAACTCAAAATCAGAGACAAAACATTTTATTTTGCTAGTCATTTGGAAATCAAACTTAAAAATCATTTTTGTACTGTTAACTTAAAGGGATAATCCACCGCTTTTCATTTGGATTTTCAGTCAGTGTCAATGACAACAAAGGAGTTTTGGTCCGCCAGAGCCTGAAATTCCTCTCAGAACGAACATGACGCTAGCTTGCCTGGACTTAGAAGGGAAAGGCGAGGGGTAAACAGTTTGTAGTTCAGTGACGTCACCGTTTCCTGGAATAACAAGAGATTTTGAAGCTGCATCCCAGAGACACAGAGAACATTGAAAAAAAAAATATTGTTGGGTTTTACATAATAGCCCCAATTCGGATAGTAGAGATGATCAAATGCCTTTTTTTCCTCCCTAGTACCAATTCTGTTACCCAAGCTTAGGTAAGCATCCGATACTGAGTACTGATCCAATACAAAAAACATAAAAATAATCATTTCTTTGAAACGCAAGGAGTAATCATAATTTAGTGAAATTAAAAAGATTGAAATAGAACACTATAAAACAGTGCTGCAACAGCAACTTAAAGACTGAAATCAAGGAAAATCTAATCCCTTAAACTACACTAACTAAGCTAACTGGGAAGTGGTCAGGTACTATGTAGGGGCAAATAAATCACATCAGATTGGTGCTCAGACTGGCGTACTTGCCGATACTGATACCAGCATTTTTGGCAGTATCTGAGGCATTTTCCGATACTGGTATCAGTATCTGTAATAAGATAGATAGAGATACGGTGGGAAATGAGTGGAGTTTCCCTTTAATGTCCAAGTCAGAAATATGAAAATGAAAATGGGCCACAATCTGAATTTAATTTTACTACTCTGTTTCAGATTTATGTGATAAAGAAGCTGCTGACTTCCTCATTGCTTGCATATTATGAATTTGCAGCAAGTACCCTTGGATGATGGTTGGACCAGATTTAATGTAATAATATAAGCTTAAAGTGAGTTTTTTTGTCATTTTTTCCCCCCGAACAAGTATTTTGTAGAGCAGACATTAGGTTTATGATTTTAACTGCCAATGCTGCGTGTAAAAGCTGGTCAGGAAGTTTCCCTCATTCCTACAACACAAATACAATGACATGTTCATAGACACAAACACACTTTACCACGGGTGACAAAGGAGTCACAGTCAGGTTGCCAAAATTTGGCCATGCTGCCCTGATTTTACCATACATCTGTTTTTCTCTCTAATACCTTAACACACATACCTACGGGCTCACCTTCATGCACAAATAGCAGAGTTACGACAACACATGAAAATTATTTATTATCTGGCAGATGATGATGCTGATTTTTTTTAATGGTCGGAAGGTTAACATACGCTTATATGGGGGATATTCACATTCTGTATACATTTGTTTGACTCTGAGGACACACAACATCTTTATGTTGGAACTTACAACTCACAATAAGTTATTTAAGAAACAGTCGTGTCCACTTTGCTCCTTGGTTTTTTCAAGTATTTATATTTAAAATCTACTATTCCTCTTTAGAGAGACTTTGGCAAAAGACTGAGGTGGATAATGCAGTGCTGAATGATAACTGCACCCTTATTTACCTGGTTTCCTGTCTCTGGTTGTTACATTTGGAAGCGATAGTCTTTAGTTTCCTGTCAGCTTAGCTCAGCCGAATCAGTAGCCTGTAAGATGCTTGTCCCCTGGTGGTGCTTTCATGGAGGTAATCAAGGGTGATTCTGTCTTTATTCCCACCACCACACATGAAAGTAGGCCAGATAGTGGGTAGCAAAAGCTGTGTGTGTTTGTGTGTGTGCCTGTAAGTAACATGGCACTGGGTTCTCTTGGCCTCAGATGGCAAGGAAACAGGCTTTTCATGCCCTGCAGTCACAACAAATTAGCAAATTAATAAGACATTTGGTGTTGCCTGGCCTTCCTCTTGACTGCTTGCTCTGCATGAAAGGAGCTGGCCTTGGCCCTCCACACTGCTGCACTGTAAGTGAACACGGAGGCATTAAGCCCACTGGCCATACAATTTGATGGTCTCTCATCAACTGTAAACAAGATTTGGAAGGCTATGAAAAAGCCACTCAAAAATGTGTTTATATATACACTTTTTGAGGCTCTTTTTTTTGGCTGTATTATGTGAAAGAAGCACTTCTGAAACTAAAAACTGTAATTGTGTTTGATGGGCTTGTAAATCCAAGAGTACAGAAAAAAGAATATGTTTTTTTCATGGCAATGTTTTATGAGCTTGAATTGACAGTGCACTTTTGAGAGATTTTTTTGAAGCTTTTATGTTGTTGGGGTTTTTTTTCTCTTTTGCAAGCACTCTTGTTTTTTCCCTTTAAAAAAAAAACAAAAAAACAAGTCCCATGTTTCTTTGTGTATCTCTTGTGTGAAAAATAGCAGGCAGTGCAGGAGGTGTTGGTGTACATGCGTGCATGTGGACGATCCTGAGCACAGCGATGCTTTCTTTTACCCTGGGGAAAGGCTCCACAGTGTCACTGCTGCCCATACTCGGTGGCTGAGCAAGGAGGGCCAGGTGGTGGTTCTGAGTGCGGTACAGTCAAGCGTGGACGCTGCGCATGCTGACATTTGCCTTCGCTGACTGCTGCAGGGAGAGGAAAAATCTGCTTTTCCATATGCTTGGGCTCGTTGCAACCCTTCCCTCCACCCACCGCCCCTCTCGTACTCTTCTGCCCCCCTCTACCCAGTCTCAACCAGATGGCTCCCTGAACATTGTTTACCTTGGGTGACGGTCCCAGATGCAGAGTGTGTCCATCGGCATCCCCATTCCGCCCAGTTAGATTCCTCATTCCTCTGCTCCCTCTGAGCTGAAGTGCTAGTCGCAGCTCTTACACTCAAGTTGCATTAAGTCTGTTGATTTTGTGCTTCCTCTCACAAACACCATGACAAGTAGAGACACACATTTACACACTCTTTCTCTTTCTCAGTAACTTTTCCTTGTGCCCATTGTTCACACTTGCACAAACACAGCTCTTCACACCTTCTTAGTCTCACTCCAAATCTAAAAATTAATGTTTTGTTTTCCTGACAAGGGCTGCAGTCTTTCCCCATCTCCACTTGTTTTCAAAGCATTGTGTGCGTTGACATATGGGAGCTCCCTTATGGCTGCATATTGAAGATGGAAATAGGCCTCCAGATGTTGCCAGCACAGAGGACCAGATGCATTTAGAACCACTGGGTGGAGTGCTACAAAACCATGTCGTCCCAACAAGCTGAACCTCACCCCTCTTTGTCCCCAAACTACGAGGCTTTATTTATTTGTCTTTAGTGTTGAATATTTTCAGTTAAAGCGATGTAGCTATTCAAAGCTACACAGTTGGTGCAGCAAAGAAAAGTATAATAATGCAACAGACATGAAAGAGACTATGTGCTGTGTGTGTGTTTGTGTTCAGGTTATTTAGTTTTTTCTTCTAAAATCAGTCTAACACAAAAGTTGCCCTCTACCCCCATTCCTTTGAGTGGAAATTGATTGAGAGCATAAATGCAAATTGCAAAGCCACGAGTAAAAATCCCACAGTTCACATTCCAGCGAGTGTGACCAGGGCACTTCCGCTAACGTCCTTGGCCTTGAGGAGAAATAGCATGTTGGGTAGCGGCCAGCAGTGGGCTTACCACTGCTGTACGTTGAATAGCTTTTTCAATAAATGTGTTGTGCATGAGTAGTGGTGCCATGAATTGAATATGTGCTAAGGCAAGGCCATTTGTGTGTTAAGGAGAAGAACGTGAGAGTAAAGGTGCAGGTTGTTATGATGATTACAATGGTATATAGTTCACTGAATTTCCTCAGTTTGGAAATAAGCGAGTGATGGTCAGTGACCTTGCTGCTAGCCAGCTCTCTTGACTGGCTTATGTAGGTGAAGTACTTGTGGACCAAACTGTTTTTGTGTTCACCAGCGTTTATTTGATGTCTTTGCAGTCTGAAGACCTGAAGGCACTGCCATCCGTCCCTGTAAAAACTGGCCATTTTGCACTGGTCTTATTATCGGCTTACAACAGAAAGGCTTGTAGGTTTGTGCACCGTACAAGAGATCACTTATTAGCATCTTTAGGAAAAAGGTTTGCATTTTAGCCTATCACTGTAATTGTACTGGAACAACATTCTAATCAGCATTAAGATAATTTTGTTCGTTAGAAATGTAATTTTCTGTAAAATTTTTAGGGACCGTTGGATTTCTTTTATCCTGTCACGTGGTTCATCCATTTATCATGGAGCAACTACTGTTGTGCAAGCTCATGTTGTTGGTGTATTCAAGGATGCTCCAACATCAGAGGTTGCATATGGATTTTGTTCAAGTGTATTATGAATATTGTCACACCTTGTTATATTGATGCAACCTTGATTATAAAATACATCATAAATATGCTTAACTTTACTGTGATATAAAGCCTGTCTCAGGAAACTCTACAGGTCGATTTACATATTTTCCTGAAAGGTAAAATTAATCAAAAGACTTCATATTATGGGGAAATAAACAAAACTTGCTCAGCACTGGTACAACTGTATTTTGAAGATGTAAGTGAAGCTAAAGCCAATCAACTTGTTGCTGTAAACTCGAGTAACATACTGTATTAGGGCTGTACTAAAAAATCAATACGCAATACAGTATATTGCAAGAATTATTTTCGTGATACACTGCGTGCTATCTTTACTCATGTATTGTGATGCGTACCGTATTGTAAAGTTCTCACCTATATCTACCCCTAAAGTTCAGTGCCAAAAAATAGAACGCTTATGTACTTTATTTTCATGTTTTCAATTTCAGTGTGTTCACTGTTTCAGTGTTCCAGTTGAAGTGCAGGAGTGCTCTTAAATTTAATTTTTCATCTTGATCTTATTGCACTTACACCAGTGTGTTCTGCAATTTGCCAATACCGTTCAAATCAATTGGAAAGGAAATTTTGAATTAAATTGTTTGACTATATTTGTGCGCTGACTTAAGACCAGATTGTACAGAGCAACTTGAATTTCAGCTCTGTTTACATTTTCTGTCAACTATGTGGAGTATTGCAATATATCCCAACATGCATCGTATTGCAGTGTATCATAATATAATGGTTTTGTGACCCATGTATCAAGAAGTGTATCGTATCGTGGAGTCCTTGCCAACACTCACCATGTACCACTAGACAGAGCTTGTCATTCATTATGAGGCCCTTGTTATCATGCGTGAGGCTACTTTCCTGGGATTTTCTGAATCTGTTATACTTCTCCAGTATCACATTAAGTGAACACCTCGCTGCTTCAGTTTGCAATTTCCAAGTTACTTATTTTCCATTCACTGCTTCGCTCATCTCACTTCCTCAGCTTTAAATCCATTAGCACCACCTCCATTTTTTGATATTCTGTGTGAACATGGTGTTATAGTGTATTCACAAAAAGCAGTTTTTCTGCAGTTGGAACTACCGATTGACATGGAAATCAATGAGAAGTTTATTATTTTAGTATTTGTTAAAATTGAAGAATATAAAAGTGCTTTAGTTTTAGAATTAATGTTACTTTTGGAAAACCTATTTATGATCCACATGATACATGTATTTATGTTGCACATAAAAAAAGAGTTTCATATTTCTTGTTTTTTGGAAGGCTGTGGCTTTAATCTCCTTTTAATCTTGTAGAGTGGTAATGATTTTGACTGGATACACATGATCCTCCTGCTATCTTACTATAAAATAAAGAAAACTGTCCGTCTGCCTGCATCCGTTTTTCTCTTCAATAGGTTGCCCAGTCAATCTGAAATTGCACATAGGCATTCAGAATTGCCATAGGCAGAGACTGAAGAAGCCCTTAGTCTCATTAACCCTTTGCCCATGCCCTGATTTTATAAAAATACTGCTTAAATAAATGTTTATTTGCTTCTTCTTCTGCCTGTGGGGTCAGTAAGCAAAAACTCTGACAGTGCCACTCTGCCATTGCAACTTACATTTTGGTCAATGGTGGGATTGCATCTATAGTCCTGCACTGTTGCAGGAGCCACTCTGCTCTGCGAGGCTGCATCATGGATGTATTAACCCTTCCACACCTGCAAGGACTCAATGAGTCCTTAACAGAGTGAGAGCTAGAAATTAAGCTACACACTGGAAGGAAGCTTTTTTGTTTTCATTTCAACATTCATTGAAAAATTCTACCCTTCACCAACGCATTTTGCTAAAGCATGGTTGCAGCCAAAATGCTGCTCAGTAGAAAAACAGGCAAGGACTCATTGAGGTTGTTAAGAGAAACTGGATAGGATGGAGCCACTCCGCCTTGCAGCTAAACTAGCATAGTGGCAACTCACGCTACTGTGAAAAATTCCCTTGAAAAGCATTTTCCCCATAGGCCGCAATTGTAAAAGAGACTTCTGTAAAACTGTTGACAGGTCACCTTGAACCGCAGACATGCTTAATTATGACTTTTTTATTCAGAATTTTAATCCATGAAGATCTTGTGCTGTTAAAACTTTCTGCGAGCTGAGACAAGCGATTTTAAAACCAGTGAAGTCACCACAAAGTAAAGTTTATTTTGCTACAGCGGACAAATGTTTCCTCCAAATGCAAAATGGGCGAAAGGAGTGGGTAAATCCGCCAAAGGGCTCCGTCTTTGCCTATGGCCATTCTCAATGCCCATGTGCAATTTCAGATTGATTGGGCAACCTATCAAGGAGAAAAAAAATCTGCATGTAGCTGTGGTGCACGTATCCGCAGATATGAACTAGTTCCTTTTAATTCAGCAAATCATGTGCCTTGCGTCTTGACCACTGCCCGTTGTAATTGCTCTTGTACTGATAAGAGTAGGCTATTTATTGTGTCTCCTGTCTAAAATGCCTCATTTGGTATCAGCGCGAACAGAAGTCTTTGAGTTGATCCAGAACCACAGTATTCATTTATTAGAAACAGGACTCTGCTAATTCCCAGCAGAACAAGTAGCCAATACCCATAAACAGTAAATGACTTGTGAAACTTCAAGCACATCTGTAACATAAAATCTGTACAGGGTTTGTAAATTACAGCTTTCAAAAAATAATAACATTAATGTGTATATTTATTAATGCACTGGTATCAATCAGCCAGTACACAAATTTCAGGTGCCGGCATGAATTGGGAAGGAAAAAAAGGTGTAGGAAATTGCAACTCTAATGTCCATTTTCAGGACACCATATTAGTTGGGAAATTAGTAGCTACTAGCTTGTATCAATAAGATGTTATTGGTATTGAGTCATCATGTTGTCGACTTAGTTGTTAGCTGCTGGCACATCATTAGCTCACACAGCAACACTACATACTCTGGTCTTTCCCCAGCAGACTATCTATATGCCACTGTTAGCTTCTGTCCATCTGTGTCTGAGTATCTGTTGAAGGTTAGCTTTCATTGGTGATCAGAAGTAACAGCTGGCTCTGTAGAGCCATCTCCCCAGCCCCAGCCCCCACCCCTCCCTCACTAACCAGCGGAAACTTCTGCAGCTGTCATCTGCTTTCCCAAATGACCCAGCCTTCTTTCCAGCTGCCATCCCAGCACCCTGCTCCCAGTCCCAGTCTCGCTTCAAGGCTAAGCCTAATTTTTCTGCATCCTTCTGCAATCCTCCCCCAATTTAATGGAGGGAATTTTGCAGCTTCAAGGCTGACTTTCACAGCCCAGCCACCTTCTCAGCTGTGTCTTTAAACTGCAAATTATTAGTTCCAAACATAGCCTCGTAAGCCCAAACAGAGTTTGAGTAAGAATTTTTTATTTTTAATTTCCAAGACAGTGTACACACCATATCTCTATCATGTATATGTAAGTTCTAGGAATCATTTTGTGGATGTACATCATTTTTACGTTTAAGTTTTTACTATTGTGCATCACTTAACTGAAAACTGTTTTCCTGTTTTCCAGGAGCATCACCCAAGATCATCAAGTTGCAAGAGGAACTATCAGATTATACAGACCCACCCAAAGGCAAGAGTGCATCCGTTAATAGTACCTTGGTTCCTGTCAAAGGCATAAATAACCTTGGTAACACCTGCTTCTTCAATGCTGTTATGCAGGTTAGTATAATCATTAATTGTTTAAACTAAATATTTTGTGTCTGCACTGTTATGGAAGAAACCAGTCATTTGAAAAATGGTGACACCAGTGAAAGCCTAATGCAATTGTTCTCATGTATTAGGAAATGTGTTTAAGTAATAGTAAACTATGTAGTTGGAATAAATACCTTTGGAAATAAAAAAAAAAAAAGTCATTGTCATTATAAATCATTATAAAATTTAAAAATGTTTTTTCTTTACCAAAGATAGCCTGCTCCCAAGTCATCTTGAGACCCTGTGATAGAGAAGAACTCCCTGCAACTTATCTAGCTAACGTGGCATTGTGAATATTTATGCCTTTTGCAATGTGTAAACACTTGTCAAGAGCTACTTCTCTGTGGCCTAGGGGTATAGTAAACCAGATACAGTCTTACGATGATGGTGAGCATACACAGACCAGGCCTTAAGGTCATTTTGAAGTATATTCAATGCAGCAGTAAACGCAGAGCCGGCTGGGACACATTCACCCACCCATACATGAGTGGCACTCAGTTGGTGCAGAGCATGCTCACCATACAACTCAGCATAGAACGTCCCCGGTTCCTCTCTGGTCGTGTCGTGGTGACTGCAAACTGACATGCCTCCTCAACAATGAAGCTGTTTTTTCCACCATTTTGTTAATCACCCTCAGGGCCTTCCTCGTTGATTGAAATTTGAGTGTGTGCGCTTTACATCCTTTTCCCTCCCTCTCCCTGTCTGTTTGTATTGTCTGCTTCAAAATTGCAATCTTTTGGTGAAAACATATAATTGTCAGAGGATGAGCTGCTCTGTGTTCACAATGCCAGCTCCATTGTGTGTTTTCCATAGCAACTGTCTTCATTGCCAGGATGTGACAAAACAAATATCTCTTGAAAGGGAAGGAAAAGATGTTTCTCTAACATGAAGGGACAATGACTGCTTCAGGCTATCTCCACACCAAGGATCTTTTCTACATTTCAGCCTCACAGATCATAGATAGATTTGAAAGCCTCTTTCAAAAATAATGAACTTGCCACAAGTTTCTTAAATTCAACTGAAAAGCAGGTTACATTTTCACATGGGTATTTTAATTGACCACACTGAATTGAGCGGATGCACTTTCGTATCTTGTCTTTTAATTTTATGAGTATTAAAATTAGTACATATTACCAGTCTAATGATTTTTGTGAATAGCACTCAGCTGCTAAACATTTGTTGATCTTATGTAATGTACAAATAATACCATTACCCAATGCTGTTTAACTCATGGTCGGATTCAAATGATTAATGTTTAAAACACTGTAAGTAATTCTGCTCTCTCCACAGAACCTGTCTCAAACACACATGCTCATAGACCTCCTCCCAGAGATGAAGGAGAAAGGGTACAAACTGAGGATCTGCCCCCCTGTCGAAACTAATCTGGTACAGTTTGCTGTCCATGTCTTCTGCTTTTCTCAAGCTTTAAGCCCCATTTTCAAAGCCTTTTCAAGGCAGGTTTAGTGCACCTTTTCTCTGCCCTGCTCTCTGAATAATACTTAATACTTAATAATACATAAGTACTTTATGTATTTTATTCTTCTTCTTCTGTCTACTGGCATGCATGCACCCTGCGGTTTATTTCCAGTACATAGTTGATTCTAAAATTACATGAAGTGCTAATTTGAGTCTAAAAATAACATAACATGGTGAACAAACAAGTCACAAGAAGCACACAGGACCATTGAGAGTTGTTGGAAAGTTTAGCTGATGACTTAAGGCAGAGGCAGGCTAGCAATTCCCACTGACAGTGTTTCAGCTAAGCTAACTAGCAGCGGGTGAGCTCTCTTCAATGTCAATGCATGCTCAGTTGAAAAAATAGTATCTATCCTCTTGTCCAGAACTCGGTAGGGAGGCAGATAACAAAAAGAGAAAAAAGTTTGGCATATCCCTGAGCAGCTGATGCTGTTGTGTTAAACATCGCACTGGTTATGTCTGCTTTGAATTTGCAGTGCCAGCATGCTGTATACAACAACAGACTGGAGTGGCTTAAAGCTGGCGCTGCTCGGTTCGGTGTAAATCAATGGTGGATAATTGGTGGGTCCTTAATGCGGTGCTAATGTGGAGTCCAGGTGCGGCCCCTCAAAAAAGTGCCTTAGAGGCACATCTGTTGGAAAATACACTAAGTGTTAACTTCTTGTCCTTGTTCGCTGTTATACTCTTGTTTCCGCTACTGTTACCCCAGCAACAAAACAGGAAGGACGTGGTGAAAAATAAAGCCTGCCTCCTCTTTTATTTAATTGACTGCTTCGACCAGAAGTGACAATGATGAGTGGCGTGCGTCTGCACCTTGAGGTGTAGAGTTGAAATTATTTCAACTTTAATGCGCGCCCGAAAACTGCCAGAAAAATGTGTCCCGCAGCAACAAGAGGCGCCCTGTACCAGAGGGAAATGCTTTTGCTGACGACGCTTCTAATTGTGATCAGCCCTCTATGCTACATGCTGTCTGATCCAGTGTTCCTTGATGTATCTTTTATTGGCACACACAGTTATAGAGAGACAGCTATGTGGATACAGTTGTGTTCATGTGTTTCAAAATTTGGAAATAAGTATCTTTCTTTTATTTGATCCCATCATGTTCCAGAGTCCGTTGACAGTAACACTGCCAAGTCCAGAGCCCCTGACTGCGGCCATGCTCCTCTTCCTTCAGAGCATGAAAGAACCAGGGAAAGGCCCGCTCAATCCCAAGATCCTCTTCAACCAGCTCTGCCAGAAGTAAGGCACTATTCTTCTTATCAGTAGCCATCAAGTCACCCATCACGATGCACTAGCTTCACGCAGATGTTTGATTCCAGCTGTGAATTGATTTGATTTGATTTCTATTCTTGGGGTCACCATTCCATTCAAAATCGATTTTACATTCAAGATCAGTTCTTGATTTAAAAAAAAAAAATTCTGGATGAATGTATGAATGAATGAATAGAATGAGGAAATAGAAAAGGAGGCACTATTTTCAGTCTCTTGCTGCAGTATACTGTGTGCCACATCATTTAGTGGTGTCTTTAGTCCACTGAAATTCAGTATGAAACATAAACAATCAGCAGCCTTTTCAATTTTTAATTTAATTGATAAATAAATTAATTTGAAGTCATCCTACAGTGTCCTGCCCGTATATGAATAACAAAGTTAGGCAGAGTCCTCCACTATGTTTATGTATCTCCAGCAGTGACGAGCAGGTTGCTGGGGCACAGTTAGCTCCAGGTAAAGCCATTGTGCAAGAGGCTGAGTGAATGCATGTTTTTTGAGCTGAAACAGACTGAGAGGTGAGTTATTTTCTTCACTTTTGGATCTGTTTAATTCGGCTGTCGCTGCCTTTATGCATCTGTGTAAAGTTGAGCTCTGCTCAATCTCAAATCGTTGCCTGTAGTTGCTCAGATCGCTGCCATCGTGCTGCCCCCTGCAGCCGAGGCGTCAGACTGCCCTTCATCGCGAGTTGCATCGAAAGTGAATGACTGCTGGCTTCAGCTCACTGAAAGAAGCTTTCTGTTTGAGCCCACAGTTACAGCAGCAGTTTACAACAAAGGAGCCGCAGCTTTCACCTGTTTTCATTCCCTCACTGCTGCGGTGACCACTTCAACCTGTCAGACCCAGGTAGCACCTGATCCCAGCTGAGTGCCTTTCTAAGCTCAACGTACACAAAACACACCAAAGGCACTGCACTTCCTCTAGTGTGTAGCAGCAGCTAGCTATTTTTCTTTTCACAACTTGCCACGCAGCTGTGCCACCTGCGTCATGTTTGATCCAGAGTAGGGCCGAACAGACTGATGACAGGCAGGAACAGCATTTGCAGCATACGTTTGTTAGCTGAGCAGTTGTTTTGTTCTCTTTTATGAACAGTGTGAATGTTTGGTCGGCTGGGTTCTTGTTTGAGCATGGTGCACTGCTGGTTGGGTCCGCCCTGTGTGTGTATGTGAGTGGGGGGGCTTGCACTGTTTAGAAGTGCAGGTGGGTGACTAGGGCAATTGTCGTCGGATGACTGGGTACATCTCTGGTGCGCTTTGACAGTTATTCTGGTACCTTGCTTTCATCAGAAAGGCCTCTGTGTGTGGTAGCCTGTTTGTGGGCTGCCACCTCACCTGGTACCACCTCAGCCTGCAACACACACGCAGACAATTGTGCATTCAGTCAGGAAGCATTGCACACACCTTGATGCATTGATACGTGTCTAATTTCAAGTAGGGCTAATCTATTCCACTGCCATGGATTTTAATGGAGAGATATGACCTCAGCATCCTTTACCCATATTGTACAATCCAACTACAAATGAAATTCATTAAAGCCCATGTGAAATTATCTCGCTAATCCATACAGTAATTGATTTTTTTGATGCCCTATTATCTGTTCACCTTGTTTTAAGGCCAGAAAAGTGTGTAAAATAACCCAAGAAACCCAGCAAGAGATTATCACTGGCACAACTCTTACAACTTTTGGAGTTTTTTCTTATTGAAAACATAGTTGTCTAGCTAAAATGCTGAATCGATAAGTCGGCTAACAAAAAAATCAATCAGAAAACAATTCTCACCGAAACTGCAATTACTAGATACTTTTGTGGGTGATTAAACTTCTATCTTTTGCCAAGAATTCAGAAGTGGTGGCCTTGTTCTGTGACCTTGTTAATTTCTTTAAAACAGCTCCTGTTCTAAGTAGTGGTAACCCCCAAAATTAAAAGATAAATTT
>JAQLOL010000025.1:26140582-26154485 GCA_029783665.1 Naso thynnoides
ATACATACACACATAACATGTATACATACACATATATGTACATACACAGACATGCACACCATATTTGGAACAGCCTCCCCCCTACCCCTCACAGGGCAATTAGGACACCCCACAGCAGCCCTGTGCAGGGCTGAACTGCCCCCTGTGGCCCCACCAGTGGCTACGTGAACCGAGGAGGAGAAGGAAGCGGGTGTGTTCAGGGGTCAGCCCCAGACCCAAGAGGGGCCACAGGCTGGCCTGCGCTTCTCCCATTCAAACTTGTGAACACTGACATTTGTGCCACTTAGGGGACTTGCAAGTGGCACGACCGGCATCATTGTGTGATCTTGGGAAACCCACAGCTGCTGAATGAGCTCCAGGGCCGTCCCATTTTGCTTGAGGGTCACCCACAGCCCCCTCCTGCGCTCATACACACGCACACTCAAAACACACACACACACACTCACTCTCTCATCAGCCTGTCTCCCAATCCAATCAAGGAGGTTAAGAGGGAGGGGGTTTAGCCTCCTCTATTCATTCACTCAGAAACTCATTTATCCTGCCAGGCATATTCAGACTTACAGTGGCATTTTTGCCTACATTATTGAATACCTTTTCTAAATTAATAGAAATGTTAATCCAGTTACAAACTGTTCTAGAAAAAAGATGTAACATGTTTTGGAATTAAAATTAGTACATCCCCCAGTAATGCAGACAAAATATTTTTTTTCTTTTCCTGATTATATATCAACCCTTTCATTTTGACTGGACACATTTGAGTTACTCACAAATACCATCCAAATAATATACATACACTGACCTATTTGTATGTGTGTGTTTGTAGGTGTGTTTGTGTTTGTGTGTGTGTGTGTTTGTGCGTGTGATACAGGGAAACTGGTATTTTTGCAGTGGGTGTCACCAACCTTTCAAAGGCCCTAAGTGTTTGTGTTGATTGGCCATTAGTATCAGAGATCTAAATATGCTAATTTGGACTCAGTCAATTATCACCAATTAGCTGAGACGGTAGGTATTACTCTCTCAGGGCATGGACTGTCCTTCTTCGCCCTGTCTTCATTTTAGTTTCCACCCCTGCACCCTTGTACCAGCAATCCTCTCCACCCCCCACCCCCTCACGCAGCCCATCGTGTGTGGGACAGTGCACACTGTTATATTGAGGAGGGAGAGAGAGAGGCTGGGGGTTACTGGTAATTAATTAGTTGGAGAGCCTCAGCCTGGTTTGACTGTGCTGACTGAGTGGGGTGCAGGCTGGGATTAACAGGACTTTTTGACCTAAATAGCCAGTCCAGTGCGTGGGTCCCGGGACAATGGGGGCTGACTGGTCTCGACTGCAGACACAGACCATGGCCAATTATCTATTGATTGGTGCTTTACTGTGGCTGTGCCTCTTCACAGCTCTCTCACCAACACACTCACTGACCATGTCACCTTCAATAAGAGGGCCCCGTGAAAAACGTATATACGCACACAAACATGCACAGTTAATTAAGAGAATGCCATGTCAACATTTTTAGACAGGCACAATAATTATTTTACACTAATGATGCTTATAATAGGTATACCTGTCAGACTGAGCTGTGGGTCAGATTTTGACATGACACTAATGAATGTAATGGAGAGAATTCAAGAAAAAATTGAGTGCTTTTTGAAATTTATGTATTTACTTCTCTGTCTAGCAATGTCACTTTTTCATCGTTAAATAATGTGTTTGTTATTCCTAGAGGGTGAAAGCAGGAATCCTGAAGGCTTTCAACAATCCCACAGAGAAGACAGCAGATGAGGACACCAAACGCCAAGTCAAAGGTTTACATGCTCACTGCTGTAGAAAGCTGGCCCAGATCAATAGCCACATCTTGTGGTAGCTAATGGAAGTACAGCTCAGTGATCAGGCAAAGGGTGATTTGAAGACAGAAACTAGAGGTCCACGTTAGACTTTCAGTGTTACCTGCAAATGTTCATTTATATTATCAACAAAATCATTTCCATAGTGGCAAACTGTCAAGCTTGTTTAAACCAATGAGGCTGTCTCCTGATTGAATGACCTGAGTTATAAATTCCCATCTTGACACTTAATGTCATCTAAGAGTCAAAACATTATTCTGCATCTGCATTTTTTAGTCCATGAACCTTAATTATTGCAGATATTTCTTTTCTCTTATTGGAGGTTCAGTAGTGACCAGAATGGTTTAGTGAGTGAACTGACATATTATTCTTAACATAGTTCACCTTTTTAATTCATGATCAAGCTTTGTCTCTCTCTCCAATAGCATACGGAAAGGAAGGTGTGAAGATGAACTTCGTTGACCGCATCTTCGTAGGCGAGCTGACCAACACAATTATGTGTGAGGAGTGCGAGCATGTAAGTGTATGTGGGTGAACCATAGCAAAGGTTCTGAATAGTCGATGTTAGGCGGTCACTCATAGTTCAATGTGTTGCTCTCAGTGGAAAATATCAAGTACAAAGGGGTCAATAAGTTTACACTTTCTTCTGCCAATCTTTTACTTAGACGGCAGTTTCTTTTGATTGCATGTGTTACCCAGTCTACAGTGAAAGCATACCCACCTGTCGAGGGTTTTAAAAGGACAGGTCACCCTTTTAACAAACTGCACCTGCCAACCATTTTTGTTTATTAGCGCAAGAAGGTTCAAAGCGAGTATAGTTACATTATCCACAAGAGATTACAGAAATCTCTGTGGCCAATACCTCGAAATTATGCCTCTCACACCAAAACAATTAAGAGAGATAAATAGCACTTCAGGTATGATCGAGAAATGTGTATTTTTATTTTGTCCTGAAGTGTATCTGTAAACAAATGCTGCAGGAAGCACCATAGAACTACGGAACATTTTCAGCTACGTTGATTGTCTTCATTGGTTATAAATTGGCAGATATTGTCACTGATCCAAAGTAAAGCTAACCAGGGTTAAAACAGTATTGTTTAGAAACTAGTGTTTTGTGGGATTTGGCGCTAACCTGGTAAACCAGACCCATAATTCACTTTGCAAATAAATTCACTTTGTGATAAGGGTCTGGCCAGGCTCCATTGGGGATTCTTCGCAGATTTTGAATCCAAGTAGGCATGGTTTCAGATTAAGTGCAAAACTATTGGAGCAGCCTTAAACCAATCGGCTTTGACACTGACTGTATCATGTGTGTTGTGGGCCCGACTGTTTTGCAAATGTTAGACAGACGAGTGAGAAGGTTAACATCACAATCTGTGCTATAATCATGTAAATGCTGTTATATTTTGTTGTGGTTGAGATTCTGACTCGCCATGCCTTGTGGAAAGAGACAACTAGATGTTTTTTGCTTGAATAAAATCACATTATCTCTGAGTAGATGCAGCTACAGGCAGCAGCTAACTGCTAACAGTGCTAACCGCGGGAACTCCGCCTTCTGGCTAACGTTAGTTTTCCACAAGCTGTGAAATGATCACATAGATGTTATAAATGTGTTGTTATGATGTTGTCATTGTCATTAAGCATTTAACTTCCAAGTCATCAAACTTAACCACTCCCGCAAGTTGCCGATTGGTTTAGCCAAAAATTTGCCCCTGTAATTCTAAAGAAGACCCTTGATGACAGACTGTATCTCAGCAAATCTGAGCTGAGCGGGAGGAAGGCATAGCCAAGCTAATTTGGCACCCCCGCAGTTTCTGACTGTATTCCCTTGGTCGTAAATACAAACCTCAAATTTCTGTAACAGTATTGTCAGTTGCAATGAATGTGCTAACTACAAACAAAACTTGTAACAATGGTAAGTCATGAAAACTTCTTGAAGTAGCAGTTAAAGTTTGTACAAGCATTGCATTTAACGCAGAACATCATCATTCTGAGCTAACTTTACCTGACCAGAGACGAAATGTTGCTAACACCTCACTTTAACATTTACCTTCTAAAACTCTGTCGAAATGAAGTGACTTGGCTTATGAAATTGATCAGTGTTTGACTAAAGCATCAAGCAAGTTCAGCATAACTTAACAGCCAGGTTAATAGTATTTACTAGTCCAACAGCAAGACGTCTACCTCAGCGTCTGTCCCGTAGACTGTTGCAGTATTTTGCAAAGATCTTGCCAACTGCTCAGTCATTCTTCTTTTCTTCTCCATCAACGTCCTCTTCTGCATCTTTGCTGCTGTCATGATATAATCAATAACTTAGAGCCAGTATGACTCCAATATTTCTCTTATCCTAGCCACTTGCTCTATCACCCTCGCTTTTTGCCTTCTCCATCAACATCCCTCTCTGTTGCTTTGCCTCCTGTTTTGCGATGCTCTTGCCAATAACCAAAAGCCTGTCTGACATTACTCCCGCCCCAGCCTCTTGCTTGGTCACTTTCTTTTTTCTCTCCTCCGTCAATGCCGTCTTCTGTATTTTTTGTCTGTCACATTGAGACTGCCGAGTGTGTTTGCATGTACAGACTCTCTGGTTTTAGTTCTGTTGTCCTTTCCGCCCCGCACCCCACGAAGACTCTCCACTGGGTCCCCCTTGGCCTCATGGCAGTCCAAAGCAGCTGTGATATGGTGTTAAAAACAAACACTCCTGCTCCGGCCGTGTGCAGGCCGCATGACTAACAAGCAGCTACAGTGGCAACAGTTACAGGTTATTCCAAAATAATCACAGAGCAGCCGGAGAATATTACCAGCAAACCAGGAGGCTTTTTCTCCACAAAGAGTGTGGTATAAAGATCTATGCAGGTTTCACAAAGTTTGGCACCCATTCCTCCAAGTTACATAGCTCAGTAACAGCAATCGGTGCAACAAGTGACTGACACAGAGGTACCATTCGCCCTAATACAAATCCATATACCCTCAAAATTATTTTTAAGCAGTTAATACAAGGCAAAATAGTGACCTAAAGGCACTTTAAGTTGCTATTTCTCATTTAGCTCTTACATCCAAGTAATATTTTTGACTTTTATGCCAACAACTAAGCGAGGATGTTGTATTAAAGTCAGAGGAAACAGAAATCACTAGGGGAAAAAAAGCACTTCAAGGACCAGTGCACAGTTTTCAACAGGCATTTACAAAAAAAACATGGGAGCTCAGGGTTGTTAACAAAGCACCTGCCACTGTGAAGACTAAAGAATATCCTTGAAGGTAGAGAACGCCAGGTGTGGAGCCGGAGAGAAAAAAGCAAATTAACAGCCAGTTTCCACATCTCCTCTAAGACTTGTTGAAAATAGAGGTTTATTGTTAACAAATGGGTTTGATTATAACTATTAAGAAAGCTGATGAATAGATTTGTGCTAACACAGACTTGCATGTGATTTCTTTTCCAGATCTCTACAGTAAAGGAAGCATTCATAGACATCTCCTTACCCATCATAGAGGAGAGGGTGAGCTACGACGACTGCTCATAAGAAAATCTGTGCAAATAATATTAACAAAGATTATTCTTTGTACTTTATAACTAACTAATGAATAAATGTGAGTGATTATGTATGTTTAGTTGTTCTTAGTAGAAAATGTTAATCATTCCCAGGCCATATTGTTTACAGTTTCACTTAGAACTGATTCTTCCTTTTGTTGTACTCAGATATCAAAACCATCCAATCCTGGGAGGCTTGGGAAAGGCAGCCGGGACCAGGACACTCACGTGACCCACGGTGACCAGGTCCTTTCTACAGTGCACTCTGTCAACAGAAACAACAGGAAGCTGAGTGGACAGGTAGGGTTGTGTCTGTGAAATATGTGACACTAAACACATGCTTCTGCACCGTGCAAAACCTGGGCCAAAAGTAGACAATTAATGAACTCAAAGAAGTTTGGTTTTTTTGCACATTAAGCCTTATAATAAGGATTTTTACGATTATATACGATGTTCTACAGCACTATTATGACAAACAGCACAGCCCTGAGAACTGGAGCTCCACTCTGATGTCACTGCTAGCTAAAAACAATGGAGGAGCATGTGCACTCAGCCAGTCTGCTGAAAAACACAAACACTTGCTTTAAATGACCAGAAACTCACTGAATGTTTAGTGGTGTCCTCTCATGTTCAGCACATGTGACAGTAAAACACTAAGTTAAACACCGACACATAAGCCGGAAACAGCTCTTTCGGCTGCCTCACACAACAACCATACAGCTCTTTTCAGGTTATGTGTGGGTGTTAAACTTCGTGTTTAAGTGTTGGTACATGAGAGGAGACTGCTAAACATATGGCAAGTTTAGCGTCTTTTAAAACAAGTGTTTATTAGATTTTTCGACTGATTGGCTGAGTGCACATGCTCCTGCATTGTTTTCAGCTGATTTCAGCCAGTGGTGATGTCAGCATTTGAGCTCTAGCACTCAGTACTGCACCGTTGGTCTTAATAATGCTGTTGAACATCTTAAATGAGCGTAAATATCCTCATTACAAGGTTTAATGTGCAAAAAACAAAACCTCTCCTTTAGTATCAGTTTATTATCAGTGTGTCTCAGTCTCTAAAATTCTGACCCTCTCTTTTTAGCCTTAGCGCCAATAGGAATACAAAACAATTACAGGATGTGAAACATAGTGTAATGTTGGGTAAGCAACAGCTGATCTTTGTCAGATGTGCAAATATCACTGTATATGCCCTGAAAGAGAAGATTTGATATTACCCAGTCAGTTTGCTTCCATGCTAAATAAACAGTGTTGCTCTCATAACGTGTAAAAGGCTTTCGTGAAAATCATGAAGGCACAGTATTGAAAGCATCTCTTCTCAGTCTCTTATTAAAATGCCATTCAGAAGAACACTTAGCCAGAGCAAACTTCATAGAAAAAATAAATCAAGGGTCTCCCTCTCTGAATGGAGCTAATGTATCTGTTCTTCTTTGGCCCAGAAGCAGCAGAGCAGGAGGTCTTCAAGCTCTGTGGAGGAGAAGGGAGCAAGCTGCAGTGCAGAGCGGCCAGATGAGGAGGGGGTAGCCGGTGGATCAGCCCGTGGTGTCTCCATTTGCAAGATGGCCGCTGCTGGCAGCCTGTCAGATGGAAGTGAAAGAGACTCGGGTGCTCAGGACAGCAGTAATGACGCTGACAGCGAAGCCTCAGAGAGCGAGTGGAACCCACGCACCTCCTCTAGTCACAGCCACAGCCACGGGCACATGTCCACCCCCTCGTCCACCTCCACCCTCACTCCATCTCCTACGCCCGTCTCTGCCTCATCCGCCTCATCGTCGTCGTCCACTAGGCAGGGTGGTGCCGTAGAGCAGTTAGTTACTGCAGTGTCCAAAGTCAACCTCGGCTTCTCTCCGGGAGACTGCTGTCCTTCTACACACTGTTCTCTAGAGGAGCAGGGAGAAACACAGTCACGAGATAACCTCCACCATCAACACCACCAGGGGGCATTCCAGGCGCTGTCCCAAAGTTACACACCCAGCTCCAAGGAGTGTTCCATCCAGTCCTGCCTCCACCAGTTCACCTCTGTGGAACTACTAATGGGCAACAACAAGCTGCTGTGCGAGAGCTGCACCGAACGCAGACAGAAACAGCAGCGCAAGAGCAGCTCAACTGGTAAGACAAAACATCTGGAATGACAAAAACATCAGCGTCAAAACAGAAGCAAGTCGCATTCATGCAAATTATTGATATGTTGCAGTTTTATTACAAATTTACCATTACTGAACATCTGCTCATTACGTGACAGGTGGATAGGAAACACACTGTGGCCCACACAAAAACCTTCTGTTGAAAATTTAACTTTTGGCTTTTGAAAATTTTGTAGCTTTGTCCTTCATAGAATATGTTGGATAAAAGCAACTTGTATCTTTTGACTTTGAGTAGATTCCAGCATAATGAGGTTTTGCTCTGGAAAAAAAAGTAGGAACACATCCAAAGGAAGTTTTCAGTCCACCTTGCAGGGTAACTCACTTCTCTTCTGTGTGGGCTGACAATCTCTTAGATTCAAGGTTTATTTAGTCTGCAGCACAGGGTGTATAAGGACATGCTTGCTGCAGTCACTTTAAGGTCCTATAGACAACTTCAGACCATCACCATGGAGAATCTTTATCACAGAAGACGAAGATGTAGAAATCTAAAACAGTTAACCTGCTCCACCTCAGCTCCACTGGTGTAGATAGGTCTGTCTCTTGGCCTCTTCTTTTTAAAAGTCAGCCCCTTGGTTTTGCTGACATTGAACGGAAAGCTAGTCTCAGTGCACCATTTTGCACGATTATTTCCTGCGGATTTGAACTCTCATTATTTTTAAAGTTCTGCAGATAATGGTGGTGTTATTTGCAAACTGGAGAAGGATAATTTGCGTGTATGGTTAGATATACCACCACTATCTAAATCCTTGAGTCTTATGCTGCATTCACGTGACATCAGGCAGATGGTGGATGAGAAAATGGATGTCATTGTGAGACTGGCAGAAAATACTGGCAACAGTAAGGATAGACGGCATCGCTCTCGTAAGTTAAAATATTGTTTTTTGCCATCCTCCATGACAGAATTTACATCTAGAGATGTTCCGATACCATTTTTTCCTTCCCAATAAAACTTCTGGATCGGCCGACACCGAGTACTGATCTGATACCAGCACATATAAAACAATTCCTTACACACCTCTTTTGACTCTAGTGTAAAATATTGCAGAATGCAGAAATTTTGCTAGCCCTCTCCATTCTTCTTCGTCACTCTTAAAAATAGTAGTTGCCAGAGTCAGGACAGCCCAACTCACTGAGTACTTTTTAGAGTGCCAAAGAAAAATTGATTTCAGTTATGTAGTGTCAGTCAGAGCTAAGTGAGCTAATTGGGAAGTAGTTGGGTGCCTTTTCTTAACTGCTAATTAATAACATGGTATAGTGTCTGATCGGTGTACAGACTGTTGTACTCGCCGATACTCAAATGCCTCACGCAAGGCGAGAACATGGCTGTACTCGACAACGAGAAACAGATTATTTTGGTGTAACAATGCCCTGAGTGGATGACCCCCAGAGCCTAAAACCTACAAAAAGGTGATATGTAGCAGGCAATCAATACAAAGCTGGAGTTAGACATTTTTTTCAGGTTTGCAAAAGAAAATTAAGAGAAAGCTGCATTTTACAGTTATGTGCATTACTAATAATTATATTAAATAATTTGCACAAAAGAATTTCATTTAATATATTTGTTTACATTCTTTGTAAATAATACAACATCGCTAGAGCAACACATCATCATGCGTATTATATTTCGCCATCCTGCCATTCCGTCAGGAGGTGTCACCCGCCGTCTGCCTGAATTCACATGAATGCAGCATAACACCCGCCTTTAAACACATAGGATCAAATGCAAATTCTTATTGGTTCTTATTGATCAGAGGCTACCATCCTGTCTTTTTTTCAATCTGTGACTTTGTGGCTTTGAATAAAACAGATGAAGTGTTTTAACAGATTTTTGTTGATGTTTTTTGTTGTTGGTATAGATAAGAAGGTGGAGAAGATTTACACCAGTGCGAGGAAGCAAATGCTGATATCCTTACTGCCTCCTGTCATCACATTGCATCTTAAACGCTTCCATCAGGTGGGCACACGCTGCTTCTCCACATTACCACGCAGATAATCAAATGTTGTTTTTGATGCAGTAGTTTGTTATTTTTGTACATAACCTAAAAGATGTCAGTGTGGAGGACTTGTGTTGTGGCCTGCAGGATGAAATGTTAATGTGCTGCGGTTTCATTTCAATATTTTAAGGCAGGGATGAACCTTCGAAAAGTAAACCGCCATGTGGATTTCCCCCTGATCTTGGATCTGGCTCCATTCTGCTCGGCGTCCTGCAAGGTAATAAACTACATTGTTGATATTAAAAATTTTCAGTTAGTAAAACTCTTAAATGTTTAACTTCTGATCAAAAGGTTCTTTTTAACTCTCTCTTGCATTTATCATTATTTTTCTAAGGGTGATTGAAGGTTTTTGTTGCTCCTTGGTTCAGTCATACAGTTTGCAGTAGGTGTCCTTGGTTGTTCCTTGAGACCTCTACATCTGTTTTTCTTTTTTATATCCACTTATTTTTTTAACTAATCTTTTTTTCTCGTGTTTTTGTAGAATCTGGCAGCCGGTGAGCGTGTCCTCTACAGCCTGTATGGGATTGTTGAGCATAGCGGCTCAATGCGGGGGGGCCACTATACCGCATACGTAAAAGTGCGCGCTCCGCAGAAGAAGACAGAACAGCACCACAAGAACCTGCCAGGTCAGGGTGGGAGTCTTTTGAAGGCCTTTTATTTGTTCTGCAATTGTGTGTTTGTATGCCTTAAATGAAAGCAGCCAGTATTTTGCAGGAAAGGCCTCACTCTTGTAATACTAAAGGTATTTTCTGTAAAGCACAGAATGAATAGAAATCTTTATGTTCTAAAAATCTGTACAGTTTTCTTTCTTCCTCTCAGGGAATTGTGCAGGTTTAACAGTGCAGAGTAGTGCTGACAAGAACTTGACAAACTTTTCCTTGCTCAGACACACGGATCAAACATGTTCTTAGAAGTGATTCTTACAGAATGTGGTATATACTATTAACCTGTTGTAACATTAACATCATCATCACCTCGGACGTTTGCAGCTTAAGGAGCAGGGTAGAACTTTTAGTTCCTTAGGCACTTTTCCATTACATGGTGTTGGGTGCCTTTCTAGAGGTTGTTTTCCATTACAAGGTAGTACCTGTGATAGTACCGCCTCAGTGTAGCTGGTCATCATAGCGACACCTCTCTCTGACCAATTACTGGTCTGCAGTGATTCAAGTCAACTTTTAGTACCTGCTCAGTTTTTAAGGAACCTTGATGGAGTAGGTGCCCAAAAAGTAATTGCCAGGTACTTTTACATAGTGGAAAACTATTAAATGCAGGTAGAGTAGAGTACATTACTATGTCATGGAAAAGCGACTTTTGTGACATTGAAAATCACATTGATTGTTTAAGCTGTGGACACATGACACGACCTGCAAAGTCATCGAGTCTCTTGACTGTTTACACTATAAAACTGTCTGTCTTGTGTCGGGAGTCTTTCAGTCTTAGAGGTTTTCACTCTACATAACTGATAACCGACAAGGGGGTACACACTCCCAAGATCCTTTCCAATGGGAGGGGCCTACCACGAGTGTGTGAGGTCCCCCCAATCACTCAATGCAGTTAAATATTGTGACAACTTCAATACAGTGTTAATGTTGTAGCCTTCCACCTGAAAAGTCAGCACTAAGGAGTATTGTTGGTGTAAAATATTTCCTAAACTATGTTTCATTTGGTCCGGTGTGTGTTCTGCTCTGAGAGAGAGAGAGAGAGAGCTGCGCTGGTCAAACAAGATTAAAGTAAATGACAAGAGTGAGAGCGGTGTTAACCAGAAAGCTGATGAATCAGACAAATAAACCTACAAATAAACCACTAGACTCCCACACTGCTGTTTATTTTGATAAGCTGTGTGGCATGTGAGCTGATACAGATGTATTTTATGTATTGGTGTGTGAATTTTGACGCTAAATGCGTCCGTCAAGGGAACCCTCAGCTTTTTTTTTTTTAAGTTCTCACCTGCAGACCATTCAGTAGATCAGACCACCAGGAAAACTCTCGGTGCCCCAGATGGCCAGTCCAGTTTTTAGTACCTGCACACCTGCAGCTATGCCAGATATTTGACATGCTAGACATCCGGCGACACTGCGATCTGCAAAAGCTGTCATAAACAGCAAGATGAGAGCTAAAATCCTGTTAGGGCTTGGTACTGGCAAGAACTTCACAATATGATATGCATCACGATACATTGTGATACGATTCATATTGCGATATTCATAATACTGCACTGAAAATGTAAAAACAGATGAAGTTACTATGTACAATCTGGGTAGTCTTTATACGTCACATCTCATGATGTTATTAATTTAACTGACAAATCGAGTCAAAACGGTTTAATTCAAAATTTCCTTTCCAGTTTATTTGACTGGTATTGGAAATGACCAAACACACTGACGTAGCTGCCATAACTTCAAAATGAAGAATGAAATTTAAGTGCACTCTTGCACTTGAACTGGACACAGTGGAACAGTGGACACACAGTAAATGAAAGTACGAAAATAAAGTGCGTAAGTGTTCTTTTGTGTCACTGAACTTAAAGGTTGGGTTTAGGCAAGGACTTCGCAATACAACACGAATTACGATACATAGGTCACGATACGACACAGATATCATGAAAATAAATATTGCGATATGTTGCTGTATCGATTTTTTTTTTTTTTTAGCACAGCCCTGAATCCTGTTGTCTAAACTGGACGTTAGCTTCACTGTACCTTTGCAAAACTCAGAAAATAATAGAGGACTGACACCTGATGAGTGCCTTCTTATTTTTCATTTTTTAAATCACAGATGATCACAGACACCAGACAGCTGCTTTCTCAAATCAATCTGTGCCCCATGATATTAACACCCTGCGGGTTTTTTGTGCTTCAGGTGCGAGGGATGCCGGCGGCAGCTCCCAGGGCCAGTGGGTGTACATCAGCGATACCACGGTACAGACGGTACCGGAGTCAAGGGTACTCAACTCTCAGGCATACCTACTCTTCTACGAGGAATTGCTGTAATGTGACTAGAGAATGATTATTTCCTAGATCTCTGTTCTGCTTTGTATTGTTTTTGACACATGCATGTATTACTCCTCTGTGTGTATGTGTGAGTAGGTAATGGGAAGAAAAGGGAAAGACTTCACTCACTGTACATTCACTTTTAGAGGAACGCCCGCCGTGTCTTTTGCAGATAAATTCTTAGTTAAAATAGCAAATTCTGAGTATCTTAGATGTATAAAGGATAAACATCAGATGTTAAAGTTATTTCCTGCTTTGATACAGCCCAGATTTTCATTCATGTTTCCTGTTTTAAAAAATCCAGCCCTTTAAAAGGAGGTCGGGGGGGGGGGTCAGTTTATCGTCCATCTCCGTCATGGTCATGCGCCTGAGATAAGTGCATGAAAGAGTTTCACTTCAGTAACTAAACAAAAATAAATTTAAAAAAGCAGATATTATTGCATGTTAAAGTGCTCAGAGCACCCACTTGTTGATGCCAGTTGTGTGTATGCGCGCGCACACGTATGAGTGAATGAGTGTGAGACGGGAGAATGTAGATTTGAGGTGCTATGTGTATCATCGGCACATCAGCTAATCATTGCCATGTTAAACTTTGCTTTTCCGTCTACACAAAAGATTTTTAATGAATTGGCACTGACTTGGGTTTGTGAAGAAGTGTGCTTGATTATTTCTGGCAGATGATCAAAAGAAAAGCCAAGAGAAAAATTAATTCAGACATGTTTGTCCTTTTCAGTTAAGAGACTGACACAGGAAGACAAGCAGAAATATCAATACTGACAGCTTATGGAAAATACAGTTGTACATTTTAGCACCAAAAATACAGTACCAGTGGTGTTAGGTAGTGATGAGTAATAATCTTCAACTCTGATCTCTTTATTTATTATGATAAAACAAAGTCTTTAATCAGCAAGTCTTGTCAGTTGGCGGCCATCTTGGCGACACCCTCAGGCAGCTACTTCGGAGAAAGAAGACCAGATCTAAGTAAATGAGGAGATCGCCCTAACTTCACTTTCAGTGTCACCAGGACATAAAAAGTTCAGTGACTTTGAGCCAAAATGAGGTTCAAAACAAGTTTTTTGGCGGGTTACCCCGGGAATGCACTGCGGAGCGGCTGCGTTGCGTGTCCGCTCCGCGCTCCCCCATCCGTCAACACCCACCAGCTGCATTTTTGGAGCTTAGAAGGCAAACAGCTTGAGTCGCAAAACTACAAGATTTCGCGGTAATTAAAAAATCACATGCGATCACAGTCTCTGAAAACCTCTGATCTGTTGACTTCAGGCCCGTGTCCAACCATTATGAAGATTTGTTAGTATGGTACAGTGAAATATGATCCGCCGTCAACACAGAGTTTTTTTATTTTGAAAATCCACCAGATGTTTAATTTTGTTTCTGTACCCGACTTCCTGTCCC
>JAQLOL010000025.1:26154585-26189215 GCA_029783665.1 Naso thynnoides
ACAGTGAAATATGATCCGCCGTCAACACAGAGTTTTTTTATTTTTAAAATCCACCAGATGTTTAATTTTGTTTCTGTACCCGACTTCCTGTCCCGCACGATCTGCTCTGTGCTGAATTACTGTGTTCTGCTCCGCCATCCGGCAAAAATAGAAGTCCTGCGCATCTGCTGTGGAGGGCTCCGGATCACCGGAGCTGTGACGGAGTCGGAACACAACACAGCCGCAACAGGTGGAATTTAGGGCTTAGACTTCTACATCCTGCATTAGCAGCGCGTCTGCATCGCCTAACTTGTTGCTTATTTTTTCTGCACCTTTGTTAACAGAGCAGCCTCACAGCGTGTGTGAGAGGCTTGTGATACACACTTGTAACGCACACCTGCAGCGATGCAACACTAGAGCTCAGGAGTTGTGCCTACTTTTTCTATGAGCCATGGGCGGTTCTCTACTAAAATAGACGGAGAAATAATCTGTTGACCATCATACTGGCATCATACCAGCAACATTCGTTGTGGTTTCAGTGCAGACATGACTTGCGAATACTTTTTTTAAACAAACCGTGCTAAGTGAAGAGGGATTGCTGGATTTTTTTATTATTAATAAATACAATTGATTACATGCTTTTCTTTCGAAACTCTATGAATTAAATTTCCAATAAAGTGACATTTTAACATTTTATACTTAATGGGAAAGAAAACTACATGGAAAGACAGGGCTGGCAGAAGCAGTGCTGCAGCAGGAACGCTGCCTGTATGGAGGACACGGAGCGAGACGCTACAGCTCCACCGCGCACACGCACACACACACACACACACACGGCTGAAGTACATGCAGGATGTGCTAATAGAATGGCTCAGAGATTTCCCGGTTTTGACTGTAAACAAAGCACGCGATTGGTTGTTCGGGGAAAGAAGTGGAATATGCGCCATCTTTGTTGTTACTTCAAAAAAATTTAAGTGATCTGTCTCTTCTGTAAAACATCTCTGATGATAACGAAGCTGTCCCAGCTTAAAACAGTTTATATGGACAAACTGATTCAAGCTGCTACACATAGCACCTTTAAAGAATAGCACAACAGTTGTTTTGCAGTCAACTCTGAATGGATTGTTCTTTTTTTTTTTTACATCAGAATGTATAAATGTCAGACTATCCGTGAATTTTATTTGCCAAAGACAAGTTTTGCAGCTGCAAGTCAGAGCAGGAAGTCAGAAAAAAACACACAAGGAGTTTACTTCACTCATTTTCTTTAATGTTGGTTTGCTCAAGGTCATCAGTGATTTTCTGGAGCGTTGTGGCTATACAGAACACATGCAGATGTTTATCAGACAAACAAAGCACCTCCTCTGCCTTCATTGCATTTCAGCTTTACTGTTACTGTGTAAACAAACATGCAAACCCATTGAGATGTTCAACAAAGAGTCAGGGCGGTGACAGACTGACTTTGAAGTCTCTAAAACTATCAATAAGCGTGAGCAAAACTTATATATAAAAAGCTGAAAGGCTAAAAGCCCGACTAGAAAAAACTTTGCTGTCATGTGCATGGGTTAATGTTCCAATGAATGTATTGCCTTTTCTTGAAACATCTATGTCAAATGAGCTTTTCATCTTTTTCTATGAAAATATTTTAGATGAAAACATTCTTCTTGCTTGTTGGACATTTACCAAAGCAACGGAGGTTTCCTTGTGTTGAACCCATGCATCCAGAGGTTTATTATTTTCTTTTGAAACGAGGACAGATTCAGTGCCTGTGCTTCAGGTTTGCAAAACCTGTGCATGGTGAGACGAAAGACATATGCATAGATAAGTGTGGCGTATTTATATACAGTATAATCTACTGTAAGCAAAAACAAATATATGTGATTGTACATACTGGAAATAATACAAAATCATGGTGCTTCTGGCGTGCAGGGTTTTTCCTTAAGACAGAATTGTTTCCAGAATTTAGTTATGAAATGATACATGTTTGGAATGAGTATAACTACATTTACTGTATCAAAATAAATCTAATTTATGAACTAAACATTCTGCGAGACTCATCTTTCTCTTCATGTGTGAGCATCTTGTGCAGCAGCACTGGCAGAAGAGGGATCGCCAGGGAGAAGGTTTTGTTGTTTCCGCTGTGGACTCAGTGTCACCCTGTTTTTAGCAAGATGTTGTTCACTGTTGCTCTCGGCTGTCGCTGCGGATCCCACTG
This sequence comes from Naso thynnoides, assembly GCA_029783665.1. Classification (NCBI taxonomy): domain Eukaryota; kingdom Metazoa; phylum Chordata; class Actinopteri; order Acanthuriformes; family Acanthuridae; genus Naso; species Naso thynnoides. The sequence goes on from JAQLOL010000025.1 coordinate 26,156,777, forward strand.
TGCCATATTCAGCCCATCTTCACCGGTGATCAGCCCTGACGGGTGCAAAGCAGCACTGCTTCAGAACATGTCGCGAGCTGGTGAAGAGGAGGTGGGTGTGGAATCAGGAAAAGGGCAACGTCCAAAAACATCGCCTTCCACGTCCTCTCGTTGCCACACGCTGTGACATCCCAGACATGCTGCCGGAACATTTAAACCGGTTGTGAAGCCGCCACCAACAAAAAGAGCAAATCTTCTCTGAAATGTGTTTGTCTATTTTTAAAGCTGAAGGGGGCGGCTTTTGGCTGGAGGACATGCTGCTGAAGCATTAGATGTGATTTAATCTCACTTAATGAAAGGCACCGCCCCCACCCCCTCCATGGGAGAGTTGTAAGAAGCTAACGCTAGAATGCTCATTACTGTCCACCTATGCACCAGCCATGGAGGTCAAACTATACTGCTCTTGCCATGCACACCATTGTTAACTGTCAGTCTCACCTTGGTTGACACGACAGCACACGCCCTGCGTTCACACACGACAGATTCAACACATTTTCTCATGCAAGCATCTGCACATTAAGACTGCATGTGCCTCAGGCCGTGCCCCTCACAGTGCATATACATCAGCACTTCTTAACACCAACACAGCACAAGACCAACACCTGCCCATAACCCTTTTCTAAAACAGAGCATCTGTTAAATAAAAGTCAGGCATGTTTTAGGAAAACAACTAGAGCTGTAGAGCAACTGGACATCAGGCCCTTTACCTAAGGTTCAAATAAGGTCTTTTAGCTGAATTCACTCATGGATCTGTAATATTGGACTAACGCTAACTCTTGGCAACAAGATGTATCCAAGAAAAACACAAGCACATGCTCAGATTAGGCTGCCTTCTGCCAATGTAGACACATCTGTGCCGTTAGAAATGGCTGGTTTCCCGAAAGGGCACAATGGACAGCTGATTCAAGACACGGTACTTTGTTGCCATACAACGCTGAGGGGAGAGTCACTGGTAGGAGATTAGCAAGGTGCGAGGAGTCCCGTAGGATTTTTAGGCCTTTTCACTGATTGTGGGTCACAGAGATGTTGGATATGGGACAGTGTGTACATTTCTGTCCAACTGCCTCCTCTGCTGAGCTGTGGAGTTGCCGCACCACACAGATATTGAGAAGGTGAGGACGCTTTCTGTGGCAGCTCTATAGAATTGCAGCGACCCTCTCTGGACACCTCAAACTCTTTGAGTTGACGCAGAAAGAATCATCTGTGGTGGGTGTTTTTTTATGATGCTGAGCCCATTGTCATCCTATTTCAGAGTGGAGGAGACTGTTGGTCCATACTTGAGGATCTTTCCACCTCCTCACTGTTAATGGAGAGGACCCCAGTGCCTCATTTACCTACAGGCCTCAAGCTGACTGATAGGCAGTTTACCTGATACTAATCCTGTGTAAAAAAACATTTTACTTAAGCTCATGTTGACCATTTTTTGCTGTTGAGGAGTTAAATCCATAATAAAATGTCATATTTAAAAAAAACCTGGTAACATGTTTTGCATCTCTCAATCGCAACCTGCAAAATAATAAGTAATTACAGATGTCAAAAAAGTTAATGTATTTATTCCTAAATAAATTAATCTTTATCAACTTTATAACATCCTCAGCACATTCTGGCCCCAGTGCTCCAGATAGTGAGTTTTTCTTTATGTATGTTGAGTCAGGAGGACATGGTTTGTTTGTTTGTTTGTTTGTTTTTTTGCTTTAATCTTTCCTCTTCCATTCCCTGTTTGATTTTTGTCACTAAAATAAGAAATGGCATGTTCATGAACACACCTCTGGGTGCACCAAAAAACTAAACCTTTGCATTCAGTGACGTATGACCTACAATTAAGTTCAATTCAATCCAATTCGGTTCAAACAACTTCAGAGGGTTAGGGGCTATTGGTTTATAGCAGCTTGTACACAAAGACATAAATAAAACAATGACATACAGACAACAACAAATTACACATAAGATCTAAAAATGTGGTACAGTAAACTGAACTCCTGTATTTTGTTTTTTACATGTTAATACAGTTTAATTAATTTACAAAAATTCAACAAGCATTGCAGCACAGCACTAAAACGTTTTTACCATCAAACAGGAGCAGTTTTTTTTTTCAGCCATCTGACGAAACAGTTGAATCTACTCTTAATCTCTTCAACCTCTAAAAATGCAAAGGGGAGCAGTCTCATCACTCCAGAAGTTGCGGTTATTCACAGTGTGAATGGACCTAACGGCTCAGACACAAGCAACATGAATAATGATTCCTACCTGTTGTCATGTTGAGGGATTCTTCCACCTTGGCTGCCCCGTGATGATCAGCTCATCCTGCTGTGTGGAGATGACAGGAGGTCCATCAGCAGGAGTCAGAGGAGGCGGTGGAAGAGGGTTCAGGACAGGCTGCTTGCTGTTTAGGTCCAGCACTGGAGGTTAGAGGAGCTGGAGGAGGACTGTTGACAGCAGACAGTTCAGTGAGAATCTGAGGCTGACTGTTGCAACATCTGCAATGCTGTTAAGCAACCCCGCTGCAAAGCAGTTGTTCCTCTTAACCAGGATGTCTTCAGTTGTCTGACCTTTTCTTGGATAGACGTGACCAAGTCATCCCTATGTTTAGTTAAATGCTTGTGTTCATGCATGTGTTTTATGCGTGTGCAAAAATGCCCAAATCTGCGAGCAATAAACCTTCCTTTAGTTCATGTTATATCAAAAAGTTGTAGCCTAAGCAGCCAGACAATCATTCAACTTTTATACAACATATCATTTTTAGATTTTAATGACATCACACACCTGACCAATTTAATACATTTTTAATAATGTGTCATTGTCAGCATCAGTGTGCCCATCATTGTCGTCAGTCTCATTAGTGCTACTAGTAAGCTGCTAATTCAGGATGATGTCATAGGCTAGTGAATTAAAAAACTTGTTAGTGGAGAAACTGCCCATTAATGTGTAACTGATAGCCTAATTAACCAAGACAAGCTATAGGATGGGTGAATGCACAAGATTTAACAGGTGTGCTAAAAAAAAAAAAAAGTTGATAACTTGACATGTAATAGTATGTATTAATATACAATAAGCATGTCTTTATGTTTGTCTTGCCCTCACATTACAAAAATAAATGTGTATTTCTCTTGTTGACATGCTTTTTGTGTCAATGGTGAAATTTCCAAGACTGTCAGAGATCATGTGTTGCAGAATATTCAGTAGCACAACTTTGGAAAAGGCAAAAAATGCATGTCCCTAGTCCTATAAAATAACACCAACACATTGGTGTTCCACAAATTTAATTCGGAGGCACTTTACATGCAAATTCAGTGACTAGATTGAGTGAATGAGTGTCGCTGATTTAATGTTTCAGTGGGCAAGGAGCGTCACAAAACTGTGAGTAAATGAAACCTCCTGAGTCCGAAAGTTCCGGACAGCCTCTGAAGGCAGCAGCAGAGCCTCGGTTCACTCTTCCTCCGAGCAGCCCACTGGTGCAGCCATTTTGATTTAGAAGAGCAGCGCTGGAGAGAAACTGCCTGGAAAAGGTCGGGGTTATGCTATTCAAAGCACGGCGCTAAAATTATTTCCAATCACACTTTCGCTGTGGTACACTTTTAAATTACATCTAAAAACACGTGTTTTAACCCGGCAAGATTATGGTGCTCCTGTATGTTGGCATTTAACATTGGCATTACTAACATTAGCTTATGCTAGCTTGGGCGAGCTTCATTAAGGCTAACGTAAACGTTAGCTCGCAAACTCATTACAGGCAGCTTTCAGGGGTTTGGTTTTAGCGGCCCCTAATTTATTCCGGTATCATCTGTCGGAAATTACACGAAATCCGATATTACACACCCTTCGCTTCCACTAATAATAACGTAAGTAAATATTTCTAGCTAACCGCAGTCGCTAACATACAGCTAACGTTAGCCGGTCAGCCTGGGGTAACGCTAGCTCTTTCACCGGAGCTACCGCTCACTCTTTGAACGTTAGATGAGCCCCAATGTAATGTAGCATTTGTAGCACATTAACCGCTGCAGCTTCTGTCAGCAAAGCAGAACTTTCGGATGCAGAGTAATATGCAGCGTTAATTTTAAATCTAACGTCAGTTGGCATGCATATTTCAGGTTTGAAACCAGGGAAGAGTGATGTGGGACCAGGGAGGACAGCCCTGGCCGCAGTGGCCTCTGAGCCAGCAGCAGTGGATGCAGTCTTTTCAGCACCAGCAAGATCCAGGTTAGTGATGCAGACACTGTAAAACAATTTAAAAAAGTAATCGTGCATCTGCAGGGCTCCTTTGCACATCCACCCTCTTTTTATCAGCCATGATAATTGCATTGTGACTAAATTTGTAATAGCCTTTGTGTAGTTGTATTTTCAAATAATTTCCTGACTTCGTGAAGGTCAAGTGGACTGGGCTGCCCTGGCACAGGCATGGATAGCCCAAAAGGAGTCAACAGGAGCAGAACAGCCCAGCATTCAGCCCAATGGTCAAGACATCCCAGGCCTCGAACCTGTCGGGCAGAACAACCATGGCACCTTCCAGGGTGACCCGGCATTTGGCAGAATGTGGCAGCCAGGTAGAAGTAAAACCTTGAGCCATGTCAAGTTCCTCTGTGTCTTTATTGATTTTTTTTGTCCGACCAATTTCCTTTTTTTGATACTGGATATAGTACAGAAAGAAGTCTGTACATTCTGTTTGCCTGAACAGATGTTGAGAAGCATAAAAAGTGTAAGTTTTATGGTTACACCTTGATGTTCATATTGCTTTGGTTGTTATTTATTGGTTATGTTGTCATTACCAGAGTGGGGAATGCATGGCCAGCCTCCTCCTCCTCCTCCACCCCCTGACCAGGCTTGGATCCCCCCAGGGTCAGGACCGATGGATGTGGTGAACCCCAGTGAGGACAGCAACAGCCAGGACAGCGTGGAGTTCAACTCTGAAGCCCACCGCGGGGTTTACCCCCAGAACAGCCATGGGTATGGGGCACAGCCCGACAGCTACGCCATGGCCCCCATGGCCATGAACCAGTTTGATTATCAGGTATGCAGATGCTACAGTAAAAACTGTTGAAGCGTTTGGGTTTTAGTGTGACAACCAAGTAACACAAGAAGGAGCAAACCATAGAAACGTTGCCGGGTCCCAGCATCTAGGTGTATCAGTCATTGCTTTCTTGATGCTCTGCAGAGGAAAGTGTTGGCTTGTTGAGGATCCAGCATGGTTTGGTATTATTTTCTGATTTTTATTTTATTTTACTTAAAACCAAACAGACTTTCTAGCTCAGTCAGGAGTGCTGGATGAATGTCGGCTTACTTATTCTGGGAAAAGACCAGACAACCCCATGTTTAGTGCATGCCACTTGGTGGCACTATAGAGGACCTTATGTACATGGAACTACCTTTTTAACTTTCAGTTTGTGCTGTTTTTTCACAGCATGGAGCTGCCTCATCCTTCACCCCCACACCCACAGGCTTCCACCCCCCATACTGGCAGGGTCCCCCTCAGAACAGACGTGATTCCAGACCACCTGGGTTCAGAGACCGGCCCAGATCCCCTATCCAGCTCCCTGTCAAGCAGGAGGCTCCAGCACCGCTAGGTGAGTGTGATTTCACTCAGCTAGAAGTCATATCAGATAGCTCGAGGTGCATTATAAACTGCCATGTTTGTGTGATGTACACTTCAAAGAGGGAGACTCCTCGTTTTTTTGACAGAGTAGTAAAATTGACTTGCATCTTGGTAGGTCTGTCGCAATAACTACCATATCATATGGTAGTTTTTGGTAGCTCATTTACTGAACAACAAGTGCAAATGATATGGACTTGTTGTGCAGTAAATGAGCCTGAACTCACCAACTTTGCAACCAGCAAAATATTGCCCTTTGTGTTTTCATGCATTTCTGCTATATATAAAAAGTCACCAACATTTTGCCCATCGCAGACTCATCGTCGTTGCTCACCATCGTCTCAGTACTCTCCACTGTGTGTATCAGAACCAGAGCATGTGAGTGGAGCAGAGTGGGAGCAAGCAGTGAGCGTGAGCAAAAAACTCTAAGTGGAGCTGTGAGCAGATTTTTAAACAGTCTGAAGAGAATTAGAGTGGCAGTTAAATCTGTTGAACGGAGAGCGGGATGGAGTGGAGCGATGTGGAGAGGTGTTGAGCGCTGGAGCGCATGTTATGGACAGCTCCACAGGCTGTGAGTGGTGATTCGTCCCACTCGCACTCCGCTCTCATGCTCTGATCAGAGCGTCTCCTTTCCACACACACACAGGCCACAGGGAGAGAGCCTAGTAACATGAACCCGCTGGTGTGTAGAATCTGTTTGAAACAGTGGAGAAGAGTCGATCGGAGGAAACTTGGTTGCCCGTGTAATGGACATCTACCCCATAGCCCCATAACCACCCCATTCAACAGAGGTCATTTTAAAAGTTGTGACAACAAGGGTGTTGTGGTTCAGAAGGGGGTTATGTATCATAACAACATGGCAGTGTGTGTATTCATTTTAACCTGGATTTTTACCTTCAGATGCTGTAAAAAGACGCACACTACCAGCGTGGATCCGAGAGGGTCTTGAAAAGATGGACAGAGAAAAGCAGAAGAAGATGGAGCGAGAACGAATGGAAAGTGAGCGTGCAAAAATGGCAAAAGATGACGGCAAAGAGCAGGAGGCGGATGAGGAAGGTGATGGGCCACGTGTGCCCCGCAAGAGTAAATTTGTAAGCAACCCATTTCTGGCCTTGACAGCAAAATCTTTTCCTTTGAAAAACCACTTACCGTTTTGTTCATGATGAAAAGGACATCCGTGGTCATGAACTGTTTTTTTTTTGTGGGTCATGTAGCAGGACTGCAGCAATGATTGCTCCTACACAGATTCCACACTTTGTGACGTTGTTGATTGAATATGAGTCCTTGCTTCTGTCTGCATCAGGACAGTGATGATGAGGGGAATGATGGCGATGATGAAGAAAAGACGTCTATGAAGAAAGACTTTTCTGGACGGAGCCCTTCACCTCCTGCAGAGGACAGTGAGCCTGAAATGACTGAGGAGGAAAAGGCATTCCAGCTGGTCAGTTTGACATTCAGATTATTTCTACTGTAAACAAACTACTGTAGTTAATTCAATTTTAAGTATGATTTATTGACATAATATGTGTTCTGTGACTTTAGATGATGATCACAAAAACGCTCCTGACGGAGATCCTTCTTGAGGTCACTAATGAAGAGATCCTGCATGTGGCCAAAGAGGCTCACCGGAAAGCGACCCGAGGTCTGCTCTTGTCTTTTCCAGTTTGTGCATCATCCATGTTTGTCACCAAGACAGTCTTATTAAATCTGTGTGCATACAGTTTCTTCAGTTAAAAGCAGTTAATGCCCTGTAAAGTAGGGAGACTGAGCAGCAAACATGGGAGTATATCAGATACATTTTCAACCATTCTCTGCTAATGCATCAGAAGGAGAGAGAGCAGAGCAGTGTTTTTCATTAACAGCATGTAAAATCCTAGTCCTGTGCTTCATGGTATCGAAGATCCTGCTGAAAGACTGTGTGATATGAGTGAATAACGTCTCAGCACAGACTGACCAACATCCACCTGTAGATACGAGTGACTTCCTCTATCGAAGTGACTGTGCATTAGAGCAGATTGGTTCTATCTCTCCTGTCCGACTGTTTGACTTGGATTGTGTGACTGAATTTGTTTGTTAACCCTCTCTCTTTTCTCCATTTTTTTTTTTTTTTGTTCTTTTGTTTTGTTTTTTTCTCTTGCTACCAATGGCAGCTCTTGTGAATAGTGCTTTATCTGTGACCCCCTTCTCTAGTGACTCTCTTGCCTTTGAGAAAATGGCAGTATGTGTTTTAACATGTTGTTCCTGTTGTTGATGTGAATCAAAGCTCCTGCAAAACAGCTGGCACAGTCAAGTGCACTGGCTTCTCTGACTGGTCTCAGTGAGTATACCTTTTTCTGTCACTGGGGGGGAGGGAAGGAAAATATTTCATATTATTAATCTATGGCGGGATTTGAGTAGATACGTGGAAAAGACATAACACCCAAGTAATAGAAGTGGAATCTTAGTGACTGACTTGGATTTAGTTTTGCACTTTGATGATGGACGCATGCTCTTGAATACTAAGTATTTTAGTTTTTTCCTTAAAGGGATGCAAGTATTTATTTGCTGTTAAGGGGTTCATCAATGTGAAACGTGAAATTATTCAGGAAATCAAGTGCCTTTCACTGGGACCATGGGTTGGGATTGTGGGACTTTCTAAAGTGAAACCTGATTGTTAGGATGGATCTTCATTCTTACCAACACTCAACAACACGGGGGCTCTGTTGTGGCAGGTGGACTCGGTGACTATGGGTCAGATGAGAGCGAGGATGAGGACAATCGCAGCGTGAGAGGGTCTGAATCCTCCGACACTGACGAGGAGGAGTTGCGCCACCGCATTCGGGAGAAACAGGATGCCTTCCGCCGCAAAGAGCGGGAGATGCTGCAGCTGCAAGAAAAACAAGCACAAGAGGCTCTGCTTGCACGTGGTAGGCATCGCGTTTAAATCTCTGCAAGTTTAGACTAGGAACATACTCCGCTGTTTACTCACTCTGATGCCTTAAAATAAGGGTTGTCAAACAGATTTTTTTTTTTAGAATCACAAGTAATTGCTGAATTTTTCAATAGTAAATCTTGACTAATCACATTTTTTGTCACATTTAGAATTCTTTGATTTTGCATTTCGCATGAGTTTTTAAATCCATATTAAACATATCATCTATTTATATCCATCTTCTTGACTTGAACTTGGGAGAGAGGTAAATAACAAAAAGAAAAAACAAGACACATAGAAGCTTGTTGTCTGTCTTCTGGTACCTACACCAGTAGGAAGCAGGAAACCGCTGACTCAGGGTGCATCAAAGGGGCAAAATAACAGCATGCAATTAAAAAAAAAACCCAAAAGAACTTGCCAATTGTGGCCTTTTAATCGATCGTTATAAATGCATTAAGGCTGACAGCCCTACTCAAAATGATGTTTGATTGTTGTGCTTGGATGCTCAATAGAAATAAACATTATGTTAAAAGTTTTCAAAATTAGATGAACTTCATTCAGGATTAGTGTTGTAATTGGTGTGTGAAGGCTGTGTAGTATGTTCCTGGTCTATGCAGTACCTGATGTGTCCTTGTTTATTTTGACATGAGTCTTTGTTTTTTGTTTTTACAGAAGAGATGGTAAAGGAGAGGTTGAGCAGAGAAAAGGTGGAATATGATGAGGGACAGCCAGAGAACCTACACAAACAGGAAGTAAAAGAGAGAGAGGTGGAGCCCTTGGTAGAGAGGCGTAGGTCCCGTAGTGAAAAGGAGGATAGCGAGAGCAAGCACTCGGGGAGAGGGAAGGAGCGATCAGGGCGAGGCAGCAGCGATTCCCCAGCCAATGGTCACAGCAGCAGCTCCCGCTCATCCTCCAGCCACAGCAGCCGTCGTTCTTCCTCCTCTTCCTCTTCTTCCTCAGCATCTTCACGCAGTTCTTCTCGATCCTCCTCCCCACGACGAAAGAGGAGACGTAGCCGCTCCTCTTCCCACAAGGCTCGCCGGCGTAGCCGCAGCCACAGCTCCCACAGGCACCGTAGTGATCGTAGTGAGAAGGGCAGGGACAGGAGGCGGAGCAGTGCTGAGAGATCAGGCCGCCACAAGAAAGACCGCAGTGACTCGAGGGAGCGCAGGAGTCGCAGGAGTAGATCCAGATCCAGAGAGAGAACCAGGGGAAGAGCAAGGGCCAGAGACAGCCGCAGCCGCAGTCGCAGCAGAGACAGAGACAAGGAGAAAGAAAAGGATAAGGAGAGGAAAAGGAGCCGGGATGGCAGAGACAGCAGTCACAGTCGAAGCAGTAAGCACAAACAAAGAGCCTCCAGCAAAGACAGAGAGAGGAGGCGAGAAAGGAGTCACAGCCATGAGAAAGACAAGAAAAAGAAGGAAAAGGACAGGGAGAAAGAGTCAGATAAAAAGAAGGAAAAACCAAGGGCCAAAGACAAGGATAAAGAAAGGGGAAGCTCTGGAGTTACAGAGGAGAATGGTAAATCAAAAAAAAGGAAAGAGAGTGACTCATGCACGGACTCTCAGAGTGACAGACACTCCCGGCAGGACAGCAAAGGCAGCAAGAAGGGCTCCGCCAAAGCTAGCAAGAGACGCTCAGACTCTGACTCAAGTAGGTCCCCTTCCCCTGAAGTTAGCAAAGAAAAGAAATCTAAAAAATCCAAACGTAGTCGCTCAAGGTCTACGGAAAGATCTCACAAGTCTGGTAAGAAGGCAAGCCGCAAACACAAGTCTAAGTCACGATCAAGGTAGTATTCGTTTTTTTCTCTTTATTTTCCTCCTGTATGTTTTCATTGTTTGTCTCAATGTGATTTCTCTGTAGTCCATTCAGTCGATGTACTTTGATTAATTTTATAAAGGACAATTATGAAAAACACTATGAGAATATAATGTCAAATGCAGTCACGTCTGCTTCAATAAAGGTTTCAGTGTGTCAGTGATGATTTTATCTATCAAATATAAATTTGCCATTTATAAATTTCTAACAAAAGTCACAATAAGTCACTTGAAGTCTCAATGTCCTTGTTGCCTGAGTAGGATCTAGTTTTCTGTTGTGTAGCACCTTGTTGAAAAATGGAAAACTAAATAAGACCAAAGTGAACCAAAGTGTTGTGCCTTATACTGTTTAGGGTTGATTTGCTTCTCTAGTGTCTGCAGAACGTTTTTTATAGAGGATAATTTATTTCCCCTGAGCACAGTATTTTTTGTGGGAGTGTTTGTGCATGTTTGTATTTTGTAGTCTTCATGGATAAGTGTGATTGGTGCAGTATTAATGGTATGTCCACATCTCTCTTTCAGGTCAGCATCCCCCTCCCGTCGTAGCAGGCGCTGAGGAGTGCATTTAACCTCCTGATCTGTGCACTTTAATAAATTCCATGAGTTGAACAGGCTTGTCTCATTATAGAGGCACTTGTGTAGGTGAACCCCCTCATACATTTCTCTCATCTTTGTAAATATGTTGTTATTTTTAACGTGTGACTGAAGAACAAGACTTTTCGAATGGTAGGAGTTTTCACTTGTAACACGACGCAAAGCTCGATAAGACTGTGGACACTAAAAGATCAAGTTGTACCATTTTAAGGCAGAACAGGTTGAAGTTTTTTCCCTGAAATATTATTGTAATGTCCAATAAAACTGTTTGTTCCTTGTCTCGTCTCAGTGTCTGTTTTATCCGAATGTGAAGTTTAACAGTAGACAGCATTTCTTGAAACATGAAGAGTCACATTACAGAACACCACAATCTACTCCCTCCACTGCAGCCTATGTGAATATAATGGTTCATAAAAGGTCTGTGGACTGCATGGTTCAAAACCTCATGACTGGAAGGTCAGAAGGGCTGCTTTTCTGAGAGTGTCATCTAAGGTGTTTTTGTTTTTCTGTAAAATAACGATGTAGTTGGAGAATATGTGCTACATGGAAGTCATTCTCTCAGAAACCCCCCAAAAAGATGATAAATATGAAAATCACAAAGGATGTTTATGAACCTACAGGAGGTTCACTTTACCATACAGCGTGATATGAAGTTTGAAAATGGCAAAGTAACACCGGTATGCAGAGTTGGGAAGGTTACTTTTGAAATGTAATAGATTACAGATTCTGAGTTACCTGATCTGAATTGTAATTTGTAACGTAATTATTTCAATTGATTTATCTAACTAATGTAATTCGTTTGATACCAGTGTTTTCAACTGTTCACCATTTTTAAATGTTTAAAGTAGGCTGTGGCAGATGTGGGGTCAAACTTTACTAACTGTACTTGTTGGAAATGGCATAAAAAGCCATTGTGCACATCAAAACATGCCAAGCATCAAAATGGATATTCAACATATAGCATAAGCTGTTCATAGAATGTATTCAGATGCAGCCCCCTTGGTAGACATTAGCATTTTTCATAAGCTATTGCTATTTAATTGCACATTCTTTCTCAGTAACTGATTACAGTTACCTTTATTTTGTAATTACGTAATTTCGTTACATGTAACTTGTTACTCCCGAACACTGCTGGTAAATTAGGTCGTTAATCAGCGATGGTTGTGAAGGAGACATTTATCCAATCAGCCCTATCAGTAAAACAGTCACTTGTCAGTAAGTACACAATTCAATTTTTGTAAACGTTTTCTCCAGCATGTAGCCACGTCTCCAGTCGATCCCCCTCAGCAGCGAGAAGCTTCCTGCCGGTGGGAACCAAAGTGTAAAGTCTTGTTTCTACCCGAGCACAAAAGGTGTGAGCGCTGCGGGCCAGATTTCCACAACAAACCGTCAGTAGCCAGCTGGGCAACCGTGTCATGGTGTCATGTATTGGAATAAGTTCGGCCGCTTCATGTTAGGGCTGTACAGCCGTAAACCCGCCGCCGTCTGCGGTGTGACCCGGAGCGGCTGCAGCTGGACTGCGGTGCGCAAACAGCGGACACTGTGGCTGCAGAGCACCGCCGCCTGTCTGAAGACCCAGCATGCAGTTCTCTGCCACAACAGGTACGACAGTGAAAGGTCAAATTTTGACTGAAATTTAGGAACTTTCCAATTGTATCCTACAAATTAAGTTCGAATAAATAATAAGCTAAGCTTTCAGCACATTTCTTTTCTTTCAGCAGTGTGATAATATGCTAAGATTAGTCTAAGTAACGAATATAACATGTCAGTTAACTGAGAACTTCACTTGTTTGTATTATTAACATAGTGAGGAATATTCATGATTCACAACTTTGCAAAGCGTAAGTTAGTGTCACTGGCACCTTAACATTAAAAGTTATGTTTTATGCAACGAGCTGACTAATACCCCAGAACACTTCCTAATCAATGATATAACGTTACTATGGAGATAATCCTCACCTTAAAGAAATGAAACCCTGCAAAAATCCCAGAATTTACTTTGAAAGATTGTTTTTAAAATGGCACCTAGATATTCTAAGGTGGTCTTCATCTCTGTGTATTACATGTTGTGTATGTGTATGTTCTTTTTGATGTCCTGTCTGTTTTGCCACGCGCAGTGTTCGATCAACCTCCCAAACCACAGTGGACCCTGATGAGGTGAGGAGGTTCCAGTCACTGGCCAGCAAGTGGTGGGACGAACAGGGAGAATTTGCAGCTCTCCATGCCATGAATGACCTGAGGGTGCCTTTTATACGGTGTGTGTACACTTCAACATTCATTATATGGGGTTAGGGTGACGACAAGGTGTCACATCCAAGTCAGTGTCAGCGGAGGACACAGGCGACTGACCGTGTCAAAACATAACCCGGAGCAGATCCAGCCTCGTGGTATTTGAATGCAGAGAGCACGAACGCTGCACCGAAGTAAAAATGCATTCAGGGTGACAGGATTCCTCCACACATCAGCACATTCTCAGCCAATAGCGTTTTCACCGCCCTGACGCTCCATAACATGCATGTTTCGGGGGCTGTGGCTGTTTTGATTGATCAGATCTGCTGCAGGAGCCCCACAACGTAATCATTACATTACCCATCCAGCCAAAAGCCTGCTGCTCTTCACCCCTCCCCCCTCTGTGGTGATGATGATGATGTATGTTTATGGTGACAGTATGACAGATCCAGTGCCTGTGTATGTCTGAGTGAGGCTGATTTGTCTGATATGGGTCTGCCCTCGGGATGTGTCTAAATGAGATCGCTACTGTTGCTGCTGTTGCACCAAATCTTCCGAGGATACAGTCAACCTGACTTAAGACGCTTTCCTTTAATTTATGAACTTGCAGTTATTGTAAATATGGGTAAAGAAGTCTAGAGTCCCAACTTTACATTACAGTAAATCTTATAGTCATAAAAGACCGTTTTCATTGTTATTCACCCTAAATCTTATCACCGTTAGATCAATCAGTTAGCAAATCACTGTAATGCTGTAATGCAGCAAAGTTTGTCTTTTTAAACCACAGTTTAAATTGCAACTGCCATTTATACATTGTAGCTTGTAGCTTGTCTTGATAGCGATCTAAAGAGGAAAAATTGCTATTCGTTCTTTACACCATTGCCATACAGTTCTAATGTAAAGTGAAGAAGTGAGCAGTTCATATTGCAATGCTGCTCCCCTGGGAAATGTCGAAATTAGAAAACGCGTGCAAACACATGTTGCATAGATTCAGCGGTCTGCACATTTTGTGATAAGCATTTCTTGTTTTGCACTTTGCATTAATGACAGTATTTTGCCTTGCGGGTGCGTCAGTTTGGCCTTCCGTCCATAAGCCAAATATATTTTAATTAAAGGAAAATGAAGCAGACGCAAGGAAACAAATCTAAAAATAATTTATCTTGTGCAGATGGCGTGATACTCCGCTCAGACTGTGGCTCAGCAGCTTTTGACTGCAGCTAGTGAGGTGAATGTCTGCTAACACTCCTAATCTTCTTTCCATCGCTGCTTGCACGAGTGTTCCTGTAGCTCAGCGCAGCTTTTAATGAGGATGATGCATTCCCAGATCTTGTTCTGTTCTGCATGTTTAATGCCCGAGGCAAACAGTTGTCATACGGTGTCGGTGTGTGAGGGGGGCAAGGTAGGACGGAACACAGGGAGGATTTTTATAGCCAGAGGATATTTGTGGTTGTTAGTGAGCTGCGAAGGGAGCTCCCAGTGGTTGTGACAGTAGATTGCAAAATGTGAAGATTCTTCTGGTCTCCAACCTCCGCAGCACTTCCTTGCTAAGCAGCATAATGTAGGCTGTGGATGTCTAAGAATACATCTGACGAGTCTGTAACACGATGGCTGAATATTGGAGAGAAAGAGGAGGATAGGTGCGCTTGTGGTCGAGAGTTTGACGTGAAATTTTACCCGCTGCTCATTTTTTCTCCTCAGGGATCATCTGCTGAATGTGCACACCACACGTCATCCTGGGAAACCACTCGCGGGACTCAGAATACTGGACGCTGGCTGTGGAGGAGGCCTGCTCACGGAGGTGAGTGTGTGTGCGGAGAATCAGTGCAAACAAGGACACACAGCAATTTCCTATACTTTACCCTCCCACTCCCAATAGTTTCAATTGCTACCTTTCACATCATGTTGAGTCTTTTTGTTCCAGTCAGCACTCTGTCGCAATATAACGTTCTGCTTTCGGTGCATTACAAAGCCACACAGCGGCCCAAAAAACATTTAAACGTCAGCCTTATTCTCATTCTGTTTTAAATTGACTGGTCTCAGTTTGGTGGATCGGACAGTCGGTCGTTTACAGTTGTTTATCTGTTTGTTAGTGTTGATAGCTGGGCAGCCAGGACAAGGCTTCTGTCTCTGCCTTCATCTGAACTGAGGCCATACCAGCTGTGTTGTGTGATTTGAGAAGACAAAATCAGGTCCTGTATTCTTATGAATCTGTCACACAGCCTCGCATATTCAGACTCACACACACACACAAAAATCAAAACTTGTCTGTTAAGATTGCAACTGTGGTTGTGTCTCTGGATGTCTCATCATGGTGGTCCTTCCATCAGAAGGAATCAGCTGTGGGAGGATAGAGATCGGCCTCTGGGCAAGAGAGTGCAGCTTACAGCATAGTCCTGTGTGTTCAGCTCTTGTCCAGAAGAGGGCGAAGTAGTTCACAACAAGACATTTTCTATGCTTACAATCAGCTCTAAAATGTTCCTTCTTGTATTCTGACACCACTTTTTCCGAAGGATTTCTTTAAAATTCCACTACTGTTTTCTTGATTAAACTCACATGGCAGCTTATCATATCTTTGATATCTTTAAAAAAAATCAAACATCACAAAAAATTACATTCAAATACATTTACACTTAAAACTCAACCCCAAAGAGGTTATTTATTTATTTTAATTTAATTTAATTTTTTTGTCCTTGTGGAGGTGGGGGGATTTTGTCCACCAGCCACATGATCAAAGTCAGAACGAGGTTTGTTTTCAAATTTATTTCCTTACAAGGAAACTGTCTTTGTGTTCTGGTGCATAACAATAAACATAGTATGAAAAAATACAAAGATAAACAAGACTTGCCAGTCATGAAGCATGAACAGAAAAAAGAAAGGTGATGATAGAATATTTAAAGGATTATACGATATAAAAATATGTACAATATAACTGTATGAACTGTATGCAAAGTACGGGAAGGTAAACATGCAAAAGGTCACGGTATGAAGTAAGATAACACTACTTATGATTTGTCAAACATCCTGTTCTTTTTTTGTGTTTATTTTTGTATGTATGTAAGTTTTTAAATCATTTGTTGATACCATTTTGTTCTCATTGGTGGTCTTGTAGCATTTTTTTTCACTGTGTAGTGAGGGTGACAACAGATTTATAAAATGTGAAATAAAGTTTATAACTAAATCTTGCTCTAGGAGTCGATTTTTAAAAACACACAACAGATCTTGTTTGTCGCTTGCCTCCATCCGATTCCTCCTCCTTGTCCTTCACAAGCCTCTGGGTCGCCTGGGAGCCAGTGTGTTGGGTATCGATCCGGTGGACGACAGCATCGGCACAGCCCAGCTGCATTCGTCCTATGACCCGGACCTTCACGACCGGGTCTCCTACCGGGCCTGCACTCTGGAGGAGCTGTCAGCGGAGGAGGAGCAGTTTGATGCCATCGTCGCCTCCGAGGTGGTGGAACATCTGGCCGACCTGGAAACATTCGCCTACTGCTGCAGCCTCGTGCTGAAGGTGTGTCCCAGGACAGTGTTTGAGTGTGTGTGTGTGTTTCCCAGATGTGAGCTCATGTCAGATATTTCTACAATAATATAGTGTGTGTCTGTGTGTTCATCTGAGCATATGCTAATGTGCATATGGTCACATTTTAATGTTTGTTGTGAATGCATCTGTTGTTTGCCTCTGGGAAAAAGTTAGCATGTGTTTTAATGTGTATGGTTTGCTCTGAACATTGTTAACATTTAGTAAAAGCTGTACATCAATACAGAGACCATGTGATCTCCTCGGCCTTTACATCTCTCTCTCTCTCTCTGTCTTACTTCTGCTGTTTTACAAAAAGAAACTTTAAAATGCGTCCAGCTTCAAGGCACCCATGCAGAGCTGCCTTTGCATGAATTCTTGTATTGTCTGGATTTGTTTTTAAAGGACCTGCTCTTCTATGCTTTTTATTTTCCATCTCTTTCCCTCTCTCTCTCAGTCCACTCTCCTTCTTCCTTTTCTCCCGTTAAATTTGTTAATCTTGACCGAGGTTGAACTTTGAGGTTTTGGCACTGTCACTGTCTGGTTTTGCCAGCTTAAAGTTCTAAATCCATTCTTTAAATAACTCTAATGAGCCTGGTAGCACCTTGCTTGTGTGAATAACACCTGCAGGGATTTGTTGTCTCTGTAAAATACTTGTCGGATAAAATACTACCAGCAAAACATCTTTCATAGTTTGTAAATGTAAACTGTGCTTTTTCTCTATTTGCAGCCAGGCGGCTCACTCTTCATCACTACTATTAATAAAACCAACCTGTCATATGCATTGGGTATTGTTGTGGCCGAGCAGCTGCTACGTATTGTTCCCAGCGGGACGCATGACTGGGAAAAGTTCATCAGCCCGGAAGAGCTGGAACGCCTCCTGGAGTCCAGTAAGTCACTCTGATATCCATATGGGAAAGGAACACACAGCATGAGAGCAAAAATCATACACTGCAGATTATTATGAAGTGTTTATAAAAGAGTCTATTCAGCACATACAAACATGTAACATGTAAATTAACTTATAGGTTCAAGAAAAAAAATATTTCCTTTTAATAACCTGAGGTGTAGTAAAACTGTTTTCTTCACACAGGTGAGACCCATGTTTGGATTTTTCTTCCTTAAAAAGGACATATTATATTCATTTTAGGGCCTTTGATTTTGATTTAGGACTCGTTTAGAGCAGCTAGACACAAATGACCGGACAGTAAAGTCTGTAGATCATTAGAAAACTGTGCCTCACATCCTCTCTCTTCCCTCTATTTTCTACGTTCTTTCAAAACGGTCTGTGTAAAAAAACACAGCTAGTCTTTAATCCAGCTCATTTGCTAATGTTGAGGAAGTGCCATAAATAAATCCACATAGAGGTGTTTTTCTTTTGTTGGCCAAGACACGGTAAAAAAAAAAAAAAAATCTTAGTTGGAGCCATCTTGAACAAACTGCTGTAATCCGTGAAGCAGAGAGCAGAGCCCAGCCGTGTCTGAGTAGAGTGGGGCAGGGGGCAGGCACAGTGCTCTGTGCACAGAGTGGCATGCCAGGGCATGACATATCAGGAAGTCCAGCACACATTGATGTCACTTTAAAAACAGAGTTTAAAAAAAACCCCAAAACTCCTGAAACACAGCATGCAGAGCAGCTAAAACGGCCTGCAGGGCTCACTTCCAAGTGCGCACACCTGGTTATGTGACGCTTTGGCGCCATCAAACACAAGTATCCAACACTGTAACAGCATTTAAAGGCTCAAAAAGACGGAAAAGCATAATAGCGCCAATAAAAAAAGAAATAACCAGTCACTGATTTATTGATCAGCAAGAGTCTCGGGTTAAGTCCAGAGTAATTTTATTACTGAGTGCATCAAATGAAAACATCCTCATTTTGGGGACTGATATCATGTCCTGTCCCCAGCTCCAGATGTTGGATAAAAAAACTATCTGTAGCTATCAAATAGGATCAAATAATTGTTATTATTGTTTTCTCATGGACAGTTAAATTCATGTACATTGAAGTAGCCTAGTTCTCCTTTTTACAGTTTATTTTAAGAGGATGCACCAACTTAAGTCAGCAGCATTGTCGCTGTCACGTCCTTGCAGTTCCCAGAGGTGAATATTCTCTTCTTAACTCCCCTGCCTTTTC
Organism: Naso thynnoides; assembly: GCA_029783665.1. Taxonomy (NCBI): domain Eukaryota; kingdom Metazoa; phylum Chordata; class Actinopteri; order Acanthuriformes; family Acanthuridae; genus Naso; species Naso thynnoides. Next base: position 26,175,598 of record JAQLOL010000025.1, read on the forward strand.
ATCCACTGTCAGATGGTTTCTCAGTTCAGTCTGTCCAAGGAATGCTGTACAACCCAGTATCAGGAGCCTGGAGCTGGACTAACAGCACAGCCATCAACTACGCCCTCCACGCTGTCAAAGTGAGAGAGGATCTCCATCCTGATCAGCCTGAGGAGAGCAGCTCCAACCCAGAGGGACACACTGCAGCCACACACAGCTGAGTTTGGAGTCCTACACTCTCTCTCTCTCTCTCTATGGAAGACTGAGGTCATTGAAGGGAGGGGACAAATCGCCTTGAGATAACATTAGAGCTGTGTTGCAGTAGCTGATTTGCTCTCATGATGAAGTTGCATTGTGTTGCTGTTAGAGACTGTTTAAGAAATGTTGAGTGAGGAGCAGTGAAAAAGCTACTGTACGTCCTTCAGTCGCACAGTAGCAAAGCTACGAAAGCATGCAGAGTTTATAATGTTCACATTCATCATTGTATTATTCAGTATGCTAATTCAGCTTTATGTTCAGTTTGATTGTGTGTGATTTGCCATATAGTATCATACGAAAAAATGCTCCAGATGCATTTTGTGTAAAGTGACAGTACAGTGGTGAAATTCTGATTTGTTTGAAGCTGGATGCAAACAATAAATGGGATTTCAGTGGAAAACAATTTTTGGAAGATTTGTCCATACAAGCTGATGTGACTGTTGTGATGAAAAATTACATTCTTGAAATGACTTGTATTCTATTTACTGCCTGTCTAGTAACGGGACAGTCCTGTCTGCCTCGAGTTCTCAACTCGTTTTTAGTTATGTCTTGCAAATGCACACTGATCATTCCATTCCCCCATTCTCACAACTGTGCGTCATTTATCATCAGTAGCAATAAAACCAGTACAGTTTCGTTCAGGGGAAATGGTGGGCAATTATTTCACCAGTGGGGTTATGTGGCAGAGAGAGGGGAATGGACCAGAAATAGAAAACAGATTAAAACAGCTGGATGCTGTACTTCTGCATATTTTAACAGTCCATTTTTGGCATGAGGTTGTTTATTATGGAAACTGACACAAACACAATGCTAATAATGGAAAATAATTGGCAGATTAATTGACAATTGAGCAAAATAATGAAGTTTTAAGTTTTCATAAAGCAGTATGAAATGTCAGTAGTCATATTAGTGGTGATGTTTTCAAAATAATGTATGTCGTCAGAACAAGACAGCAACACAGCTCCAATAGCGACGTTTTATTTTGAAAACTCGTAAGCGGAAGTTGCGCTGTGGTATTTCAGTACGCTTGACAATGTTTTCTGAAACCTGCAAAGGGAGGCGAGCAGGGCGCTGCTGAGCATCGTCCTGTGGAGGGGGAGCGGAGATGTTTACTCCCTGTGATTTCTTGGAGAAATTTCAGCCACGCCGCCGCCATGCCGTAGTAAACCCGCCGGGCGTTTAGATGAAGCCTAACGGGGACTGCAGCAGGGAGGACGCCGGGTGGCTGTAACCGGAGGGAGGGAGGATGTACTGGGCTGCTGGCTTCGCCTCTTCCCGGCCGTGTGTGGTTGAACTCGGGCGGAACCACAGCCTGCCCCTCGGGCTGTGCGGCGCCGAGCAGCAGCAGTCATTGTATGGCTATATCATCGCCTTCCCTTTGCAGGACTACGGAGGAATCATGTCGGTTCTTGCCTCCGACTCTTGGTGGAAGAAGACCCTGTACATCACCGGGGGGGCCCTGCTGGCTGCTGCAGCCTACCTACTGCATGAACTGCTCGCCATCAGGTAGGAGCGCAGCCTGATCTGTATCTCACCACCACTTTCTGTTTTATTATCTCCAGAGCTGTGGGTGTAATCGTTAACCAGCCCACAGTGGCTGGTGGGTGTCATTAGAGTGGGCTTTGATAAAAAGCATTAGTGGATGTGGGAGTCCTCCCATAGGATGTGACTCCTGTTCAGATCTCGCGGTGGTTGCAGAGGTTTCAGTCCTTGTTTTGCTCCTCCCAAGGACACGACACTAGATGGAGGAAAAAAATAAAATAAATAAATAAAAAAAACCGAGTCACGCGTCTGCTCGTGTGCCAGCTCTCGTGCCAGCCCCATCGGCACCTGAGCGTGTCTAAATGAAGCGCTCCTCGGGCGCTGCGCAGTCAGACCCCGCTGTTACACACGCACATACAGCTGCTGCACAGACACATTCAAAGAACACACCCACGTACAGCTGTGCCCTGAAGGCAGTGGATGAGATCTGATCAGTCCCCGCGGTGTGACTGCGTTAACCAATGTGCAGTGCAGAGAATGCGTGTCTGTCAATGGAAGGATTATTTTGGCCAAGGCCAGTTCCGGGCACTAAGTACATCCTGTAACAGTGGCCTGGTAGTTTCTGCTTTCACTCCCCCCCCCTCCCTCCTCCCCCCGATAATCTGTGCAACCTGGCATTTCGTGCAGAGACGCCGCTGCCGAATCACGTGCAGCCTACTGAGGCTGTCCTGCGCAGCCTGCCGGCATCGTCTGCCCGTGCCATGTGATGTGCTGGTCGGCGAGAGTCGGCTACCATTCACCCCGTCCCCTCTGTGAGAGGTCCTTAATGTTTCCGGAGCTCTTTAAGTGGCTCTGCGGGGAGATTTCAAGCAACAGACAGAGAGATAAAAGAAGGACGTGATGCACAGGAGAGAGCAGACTCCATTGTGCAGCCTGTCAGCGTGCAAAGATGTTGCAGGACAGAGATTAGGGACAGTTTCAGCACCAGATGACCGTGAACAGCGACTTCCAACACTGGGAACGGTTTCAGCACCACCAGACAGTGAACAGAGACACACATGAGGAGTTCAAAGGTAGTTTAACATACTCTGTGTGCCCTGCGAGGTCAGGCGGTAGGTCATGAGGTACACAGAGGCTAGAGCTCACACTTATGCAGTCTACACAGTCCTGCAATAAAACCTACGTCCGATCTGTTTGTGAATCTGTTTCATAAAGACTTTAATTCAGTGTTGATTTAAGTTCCTGGTCTTGTTTAAAATGTCATTATACAAACTGTGTTATGTAGCCTACCTTCAATTGTGTGAGTTAAATATAAACCAAGAATCAAAAGCAAACAATTCTATAGTTGTTCACAGTTGTGTCTACCACTGTGCAGCCTGGATCCGCCCTCCTTCTGTAGGCAAACCAACAAAAACAAAATTAATTTAGCAGGTTTCCAGTTGTTTTGTTGACACCGGCTTCATGTGTATGGGCTTCATCCATCCATCCACCCAGCCCCCACCCCCACCCCCCAGTTTCAGTTTGTCAAATCACCAAGCTTTATTGTTTATTGGCATGAATGTATACTACACAGTGTTACCAAAGCATAACAATCAAATATTATAAATTTATATAAAAATGAAGAAAATAAGAAATATATCAGTAATAAAAATGCTATGCAGATGTAGCGAGCCAATGGACAATCGTAAAGAGTTGGCTAATAGAACATGTCAACATGCTGCCCAAAATAGCAATACAAAATTAAATTATTTTAATTTCAATTAAGCTTAATTGTAACTCATGTGGGACAGGAGCTCATGGCAGGCTGCTCCATACATCTCTCTCTTGATAGATGGATAATTTAAGTTTTCTGAGCTCTCAAAGAGGATCCAGGTTAAAGGAAACGGAAAGATTTTAAAGGAGCAGTCAAACTGTATTTTCTTATTTGGTAACTAAGCAGAGGCACTTTGGACGGCTCGGTCGATTCAAGTAGATCAGACCGAAGTATGTTACAGCCTCAAGCTGTTTGAGAGAGGCTGTCGGTTACCCTGCCCATGTATTAGACTGGATCAGCTCTAGCCAGCTGTACCTAATAAACTGATCACTGATTGTATCATCTAAAATAATATTAGATTTAAAGCAGAAAGCATATGACACCTCTTCTACTGTTGCATCGAATCGTTCAGACTTGAGCAACCGCTGATTAAAGAGATGCTAACCATACAGGGTCTATCTTTAGCCGTAATAAAAAAATTAAATTTGCACATTAGTACAGGGAAAACAGTGAGGCTAGTCTTATTGTTAAATTGATTTCATAATTGAATCTCTTGTCTTTTTTTATTTCAAACAAGACCTTAAATGATCAATATCTCAATCGAAACGAAATAGTTCAAAATCAAACATTACTCGCTAAGTGCATTCATGGCCTGGCGATAATAAAACAGAACAGTAATACAGTTGGCACAAGTGCTGCAGGGACAACAGACCTTCACTTCCACAGTAGCCAGAAAACACAGAGGCAACATCATCCGTAAACAGTTTAGAATTGTTTGTGTTTGGACAGCAGGCTCACAGTATGACTGGAGCACTGCGATGACTCATTTAGTCAATAATTTCAGTTCTAACAGAAGCTCTTAATACCACTCAGTTCATTTATTGACACACAAGTTCAGTATCAGGAGTATTTTCCACATATAAATTCAGCCTGACTCCAAGACAATCCACCCTGGAACAAGTTGCTGTTAATATAACACCTTCAGTCTCTGGAGTCACCTTGGTTACCTAAGCTTTACTAAGCCCAAACAGCTACACACACTGAGCATTGCACATGAGCAGAATGGATTTGTTCTTCACGGAGCTGAAACACGAATGTAGGTCTGCAACAAGCTATTGTTTGGAAGTTAATGAAGTGACACCGCCGCGGCTGCTGAAAATACGAGTGTGCATGTTGTGGGAGGTTGAGAGTGTTTTAAAAAGCAGAGCTCAGGGACACGGGGACTCACTGCTGCGCCACTGAGCTATAATAAACTACAGGTGTGACCTTTTCCTCCCAGGAAGGTTTGTTAGAGCCTGAAACTGAACAGCAGCCCTGCTGCCTGTTTAGAGGATCAGATCTGTTTGGTATTATCTCAGATCTGTGGCTGACCTAGAAAACAGGTAGCAACCCTGATCGCTCTCAGACACACTTGTGACATTTTTTCATTCAAACAAACAATACCGCTGCTGAGCTGTTTATAAAATGTGTCACAAGGCTTTCTTTATTATTATTCTTCATGGCCTCCACCCCAGAGTTGCTATTAATCTGAATGCCGGGTTTCCGTTGAGTAAATCTGCAGTGTGTGGGGAAATAATTCCCTCTGACCACAGTTTTAATTGTACCGAAATGGGCTAAAATTAAATAGCCACACTAGTCTGTTGTTGACTTCTCACCATTTGCAGTGGTTGCCTCTATCTTTTGCAAATTTTGTTGTGAAAATTTGACCATGTGTTTAGTTAAGTAGATCTCAGACTGCATTTGAAACCTCATTCACCGCCATTCATGTTGAAACAGGGCATAGAAACACTATAGAACATTGAAAGTTGCCAGGTTTAGGTAACTCACTCTTATCACTAAGCAAGAGAAAGAGGAGCCTGGAGCTGTGGAGATGAAAGTTATTACGCCTGGAAAAATAGTTCCTTACTAGTGCTGCCTTCCTAGCTTGAATATTAACGTGAAGGATTCTTAGGAGCTTTCTGTAACGTTTACTAGATATGGACAAAATATAAACAAACATGATATCTCATAGATAAAGCTATTTTGGGAAAAATGGGTGGGGTTTGTGTAACCTATGTGGCCGATGTTGACGTAGGACAACCACATGTAGTAACACTGGTACGGTCCTTTCAATTTCTGCATATCCCATAGTGGTGGGCGGTTGCAGAATAAGCTGACTAGTTTAGCTTTTGGAGTCTGTGGCCAATTTTAGTAATTGTTGCCTGACTATCGAACCATGTATTCCTTTGTCCCACAGCAGTAATAATTTTCTGAGCCTCTGTAAAAATGAAACCACAGAGGTAGAGAGAAAGAGAGGGGGAGGGAGACAGAGAAGAAGAGCAAGAACAACAACAAAAACTAGAACAGTAAAAATCTATGTTGGGAATAGTAAAGGTACATAATACTGTGCAAGCTATATATAAGTATTTAATTAGGCTATTATTATTACTACTGCTACTACTAGTACTACTGCTACTACCAATAATGATTTATATGATAAATATGATAAAAGTTTGACTTGGTTATCCATCACCATCCAATTTATTAGCATTTTGTTTATTGTTAATAAACATGTTTCTAAAAGCAAATATTCTTGTCACTTCAATGCTTTTTGTTTAAGGTTGCAGATGATTTGAGGTTTGATTTCAGACCAGGATATGTTGGTTTTAAATTTTCAATATACCGACGTGTGTTAAAAAATGTGAGAAAAACAATGTATTTTTAGTTATCATGCACAACAAGCATTTGTGAACACAAGCTTAAATAGTCAAGGCCAAACAACACTGTTTATGTACTAAAGGTTTTGTTGTCTCCGTCTGTGTCTCCGTGCAGGAAGGAGCAGGAGTTGGACTCTAAAGACGCGATAATCCTCCATCAGTTCTCCAGGCCAAAGAACGGCGTGCCCAGCCTCTCACCTTTCTGCCTCAAAATAGAGACGTACCTGCGCATGCTGGATCTGCCCTACCAGGTGACACTCAGCAGACTGTCTCAGGGTTGATTTAACACAAAGCTTCAGGAGGTCACTCTGAAGATCGTTTCACTGTGCTGTTTACAAACTACATTTCCCAGAAAACACCAGCTGCTAAAAAAGGCCTCTGCAACTTTTTTCTGCGGCTGAAACTTGAGCTCATGTGGCTGATTGTCTGTAATGTTGCCTTTGCAGTGAGAAATGCTCATGCTATCTGCCCAGTCAATAACAAGCAGGCTTTTCCATTGAGTGTCTTATTGCAGATGATTTTTACTGCTTTTCTTTTTTAGAGACAAAATTTCAAACATAATTGCCCAGTAATTCTTTCTTGTAATTTTGGCTTTTATCTACCACCACTGTGTGTGTTTGCAGTTCAACCAAAGAGTAATTTTTAATTCTTGGATTGAAGGTTTTATTCAAATATTTCCAGGCTTCGTGAAATAATGAAGTGATCCAGTGAGTCATGAACCTGTTTTTACTAAGTTGCTAGTTGTCAAAGTAAAATGCATAATACAAAATCCACATGCAAATCTGCATGTACAGTTTGTGTGAGGTGGTGAAAAAAAGTGATCGTGATTTCAGTGATCGTGCATTGCACTCTCATAAAGTTACTTTAAAATAGAGAATGGTTAAACTCCAAAAATGATTAATTCTGCCATTTTCCAAAATGTGACTCTGTAGACCCTTCCTGTCTGGTAAACAACCACCTCTCAGGCTGCACAGCTCCAGGCTGTTGGTTGTTTATGATGATGTCAGACATTAAAAAGCCTCTCCAGAGCCAGAGAAGATGTTTTGAAGCTGTTGTCACAGGTTGAACTCTATTTGCCATGACTCACAAAACTGAAATTGTGATTGTATGGAAGGGTGCAGTGACTCTTGAAGGTCAAATCCACAGGTTTGAAACCCTCGACATCCAAGTCAGCAACTGGAAATGTGAGCATAAAAAATAAGGGCACAACCGATATATTGATTTGCTGATATTATCGGCCGATATTGGCCTATTGCAGATATATCAATATCGGTGTATATATTCTCCAATATCTCCCGATATTAAAACTATTTTTTAAGCTTGGAAAAACGCTACGAGTCGTGGCTGTGGTTATGTAGTTTGTCCAGCAGAGGGCGGTCTGTTGTTTAGTAACCAAGAAGTAAAGTGTTTACTGTTCAGTACAGTGATCTTTGGATTGAGGTTTGTTAAAATGTAAGATATCCTGCCTCCATCACATATCTTTGTCACAAGTTATAATAACAATAACCACATTCAGTTGATATTTTATATTTATTGAGCGATGTATTGGATATTGGAATTTTCTTACTCCTTATTATCGGCATTGGCCCAGATAATCCTATATTGGTCAGGCACTATTAAAAACTGGCATATCAGTCCATAATAAAATGCCATCTCCTGTCCACTAGAATCGTACACGTTCTCAGTCAGAAATGTCTACCTCTGCAGAATTACTTTGATGGAAAGCTGTCGCCGCAGGGTAAGATGCCCTGGATGGAGTACAACCATGAGCAGGCCTCAGGGTCCGAGTTCATCGTCGACTTCCTGGAGGAGAAGCTGGGCGTCAGCCTCAACAAGAACCTCACGCCGCAGGAGAGAGCCGTGTCCCGAGCTGTTACCAAAATGGTGGAGGAGCACCTCTACTGGTGAGTTGCAACTGTGACAAACTGACTCAAGTTCCTGCAAATTTATTCCATTCTTTTCATCAGGGATTTCAGCAGACAAATGCGATTATCAAGCTACTTTATGGTGATTTTAAAAAGAAAAACTCTCACCTTTCTGTAATTTGATGTAGCTGTTCTGCTTTAGGGATAAAAATGACACATTGCTGAATCAATTGTGTATGTTTAAGCCCACGTATTCATATTTAAAACATATTACAACACTTAAGCTCAGTAATAAACTGCATCAGGAACCACCTACACAAATATCATTGAAAAGAAAAACAAAACATTTTACAAAAATAGACCTGCTGAGCCTCAGATCTTCCTTATTTTCTTATTTAAGTGTTACTAAGGCAGCCTTCCAGGACAGGCTGACTCTCGCACTGTCAGCATTGTGTTGTCAGTCATCCTTCGCCGTGGTGAGTCACTCCAGTACCTCTGGGTGAGAAACACGCTGCTGCGGGGAAATCATTTAGCACTCCTCCCACGCCCAGAGAGGCTCAGAGTGTCTTCCATTGCTTAAAAGCTCTGTCCATCCTCCTATCCACCCCTCACACACTCACACACTGACCTAACATTGTTTGTTCCTGTCTGATTTGCTCGACTCTTCTGCATTTAATAATGTCAGGACACATCTTGAACTTAACTCGAGCATCTCCGTCCTCACATTCAAAACATTAAAGCACTTTCATAGATGTAAAATTCTGTAGCATCTCTTCAAAGCTTTAGAGGTCATTCATGAAACCTCCAACCTCCCTCCCTCCTTTCTCTCCTTTGTCTGCTCCTCCACCTACCATGGGCCATGTTTAGACCCACATATAGACCTATTGATTGAATTATTTATGTCAAGGAAGGGCAGCGTGGCAGCTTGTTGCTCCTTTCAGGGCTAAAAAGCTGCAGGGCAGCAGCAACAACCGAGGGTGAAGTCATACACAGTTTCTCTGCTTTGCTGGTTGTGTAAATAATCAGTCATTACAATAACACATTCCCCACAGCTCTGTGATGATAATATGTCAGATATTTTTACAGCTTGTTCCGATTCAAAAGAATCAACAAATGCTCTGTAAATCTAATGCCACCTCTTTTACTCACAATTTTCAATTCTCCTTTGTTTTTAGATTCTTGATCTTTTTATACATTTTCTCACTTTTGATTGGCTAAATCTTATTTGATGTTAAGTGAATTTTTGCTCCAGATCTGGAAACAAAGGACAGTATCTCCTCACGGCGTATCAGATTCTGTAACAGGAAGTAGGGTGCAGCCACAATACAGTCACCACTCCCTCATGTAACAGAGGCCAGATGCTTTAATTCAATTTATATCGAGCGACTACTCATCCAGAGTGATCCAGAAAGCTGCGCACTGGACAAAGAGTCAATTGTAGTATTCAGGCCTCATGGGTTTGCCACTACCAGCAGAAACCTGACATGAGGCTTTCAGACGAAAAGCTCAGTCTGTATTCTAACGTGATATTGTGTGAAAACACGAGATTGTAAAGACGTAGCAGCTTAATGTAGTTAGCCTCTAAATGCACAAGCAGCTTGCCGAGACAACAACTAACAAAGCAGAGTCGACAATGAATGTACCAAACATCAGAGATGGTCACTATTGTGTATTTTAATGAGATAAATGCAGGTAGAACAGTTGCCTCTTATTGTTCTCTTTTAAAAAAATCTATAATAGTCACAAGGGAGGAGACAGATCAATAAAAGCAGAGTTAGAGAGGGATTTTGAGGCTTTGAATCAGGCTTGTTTGCACACATACACAGCAGATCTGTCTGTGCACTGCTGTGAGAAAAACATTACTACTTGAGGTCGCGTTGGCTCATGTAGCTGCTCAGATTTCCCTTTTAATTTTAACACCAGCGAGAAGGAATTTGAATTTGAAATCTGTGCAGCGCAGCAAAACAGTTTTTGATCCAAATCTGAGCGGGAGTTTTTTCAGTGGTGTAGTCTAGTTTATCATACGGTGATTTTTCCCCTCCCAGTCTTGTACCCCCCCACCCCCAAAGCAACCCCCCATAAACACCCCCCACCCACCGTTCATTAATGCATAGCCCACAGTAAGCATGCACACATAATGGAGAGCATTCTGAAAGACTGGTTATGTGTTGCCACAGTACCTCCCAGTCTGTTTACCAGTAACACAGTCACGCAGGAACTTCTCATCAACTTCTCATTAACTATCCAGTTGTTCCTCATGTGTTCCTCATTCATGCCTCAATAACAACACATATTTTTGTGTACCTTATTGCTAAGTGTTACCTCGAAAACCAGAGCCAGAAATCAAAGAAATTCGGCTGCAGTTTCACTTTTTGAATTATGCTACAAACACTCAAGTTCACCTTCATACACTGAGTTTTTAATCAAAGTGTGGTAGTAGCTATTGAGAAATCCATTGACTAGCATTAGCGTTAGCTTAGTCACCTCTTTCACAGGCTTTTCGCATAGCCAGTTTACACAGTAGGTGTTGTGTCGAATTCTGTTTCCCCATCGTGATCAGGAAGGTCTAGAGGAGAAACAGAATTCGACACAACGCCGGAGATTCTGGGGGCGAGACATATCTAGCTTTAGCCCTTGTGCTGTCTATGTTTGGAGGCAGGTGGGTATTTTTTTCTGCAGATTATTTTGTGTTTATGGCTGAACTGGTGTTGTGCAAATAAGTACCTTGTTTCTTTCTCTCTCCTCCAAAACAAATGCTCGTGCTACACAAGTGCTTTACCACAGTAAGCAGTTCCACGTTTGTCTGCACGCGTCGCAGTAATGAACAAAAAAAAGAAAATTCCTCAGAGGGGCTTTTAAGACCATGCTGCCAGACACGTTAACATGTTTTATGGTAGTTTGATTCATAATCTCTCTCAAAGACATTAACCAACAGTCTTTGAACAGATTTTTATCTAGAAGAACAGTTTTGATTTTAGAGTGATGGACCAACACTTTCACCATGAAGTATTACACTACAGTACACCCACGACATACAACAGAAGTAAAAAGCAAAACAGTAGAAGAATGTGTCTACTTGCTCTTTGTTTTATACTTTTCCACTTTCATGTTGTCTCTCCATGATTGCATATGATTTATTATTGTTTGGAAATACCTGCTCGATTTTTTTCAGTATGGACGACGACAACAGAAACTTTTTTTTTGAAGTCAGATTGTGAACCAAATACTTTTTCCTCTGTTTTCTTTTTTGTTTATCTTAAGAACATTATTGTCTCTCCCCTCCACTATTTGTTTACACCATTTTTGTGCAGCTCATGGCTGCCAAGTTACCTAACTGAGATATTAGAGCTGTATCATCACAATCCTTCACAGTGTATTGATTTGGTGCATTGTGCATGGTGCTCATCAGTATGGAGAGTGAAAGCATGGCTGGACTTACATAACCTCGGGGGCCTCAGCATCAATCGTGATGGCAGATGAAAGGTTTTTGTTTACCTTCAATCTGGTCTCTGCCAGTGACAAAAGACGCTTGCCAATTAATCAGACAGGAATTCAGTTCCGCTGGATCATTTCTGACTCAAAAATATCTGCTTGTGCTGTGTTACAAGCGGAGGAAAACTCTAACAAGAAGGCTCCTGCATTGATGCAAGTGTTTAGATTAGAAATGAAATATCCACATAGAGCCATAAAGCTTAGTGGGAAACAGGACACACTGGCTCTGATTTTAAAGGTCCTGTTGTTGACATTACTGTGCAGCCTGCATGTTCCTTTCATGACGAAGTCAGTCACTTCCTTTGTGTTGGAACAGGTGTGGCTGATAAGAAATAGTTTGCATTTTTAAAAGATATTTCACTGCAAAACTATTTTTTTTGTGTTGCTGCCCCTTAGATTTCTTGAATTGAAATTTTTTTTTTCTTTTTCCTTCCAGTGTTACTCCATGGTAAACAGAATTTTTCAAAAATGTGAGCAACTCACTTTAGCAGCTTTTGCTGTCACTGTTTTGAGATACAGTTTCAAAATATCAAAATCTTCTAAAAATGTCCATCCAAAAACATCAAAAGTTTTGTGTGATTTGTACGAGTCTTCTTTATCATGTCATAAACTCTATACTTCCAAAACACTGTTATTTCTGCTAAAAAGCTACTATTTCCCACATATCTGTCACAAGGATCCTTGTCGCGCACTCGGCCAAATGCGTGCATTAAATGCTGGATGTGCTGTGTTGAATTTAGTAGCTTTTTAGCTGAAATAAAAATGTTTCAAAAGTGTAGAGCACACGGCACGATAAAGAAGACTTCTATTATAGTACACGAAGCTTTTGAGATCTTGTGGGTGGACGTTTTTTGATAGTTTTGATGTTTTGAAACTGTATCTCTATTGGCTGCCAGCAAAAGCAGCTAAAATGAGCGGCTTGCAAATCTGGAAGAAATATGTTTACCGTGGAATAATGCTGGAAGAAAATTGTTCAATTCAAGACATCTAAGGGTGAGTAATTAATACACAAAGAATAGTTTTGCAATGAAATATTGCTTGAAGTGGCTGCTTTTGCTATCCAGAAGTTATGTTTTTTTATCATATATTGCTAAAAAACAACTTAAATTAGAGGTGTTGACTGACTATTTTAAATTTCTTGTAGAAATAAGGCATCTAATGTTGTTTTGAGGAGCCGAGTGCAGAGAACAGACGTTTGCAGAGATTATTGCTGAGTTCATTACCAGGCAGAAGTGACTAGACTGAAGGTGGCTTCTGCCATTTCAGTGTTTCCCAGGTACACATCTGTACAGAGAGACTGCTGTTGATGATGCTTATGATACAGCAGATTTGTGAGGCTTTTGGATGGTGTCCCGGACCTCTTGTAAGGTTGTGTGTGCGCTAAGTGTGAGAACATTTTGTGCGTTTAATAAAATAGGCCAAGCTTTTACTCGCCATTCTCACAACATTTTTGAATTTGAGTTAAAAGAGAAGTTTTATATTATTGCAGTAGCACCCAACACAGATCTTAAGTCTGAGTGCATAAATTTCAAAGGTGCAATGAATTTTTGTTTTTAACCTTCATGAAGAAAAAACCAATAGTAGTTTTGTTTAGAATCAGACATTTGAAGCCCTTTGTTTGAGCGATATCCAATTTCTTGTTTTGGATGGGGGTCGTAGCGGTTAGCACTCTCGCCCCAAAGCAAGAAGGTCCTGGTTTCAATTCCCAGTTGGAGTAGGGCCTTTCTGTGTGGAGCTTGCATGTTTTTCCCGTGTCTGCATGGATTTTTAATCTGGTTGCTCCGTTTTCCCCCACCATCAAAACATGTAGGTCTATCTCCAGTCAGTACCTTTGACCAAGATACTAATTTAAAATCTGGAGCTGGTCCCCAGGCACTGCACTGTGGCTGCCCGCTGCTCCTCAGGGATGGGTTAAATGCAGAGGACACATTTCAGTGTATACTGTGTATGTGACAAATAAAGTACCTTTACCTTACCCTTTACTGTGGTCCTGAGGAAGAGCAAGAACCTCATACTTTTAAGCGAAACTGACACGTGCTTCAAATTTTGACATCAGATCCATTTCGGCTCTGACACGATTAGTTGGCCAGTGA
>JAQLOL010000025.1:26201520-26220983 GCA_029783665.1 Naso thynnoides
ACCCCCCCCCCCCCCCCCCCCCCCCTCACCAAACACCCTCACCAGCCCCCAGGCCAGCTGCTCAGGCCCCAGAATCTGCACAGCGCTGCCAGGTGGGCCCATTGGGGTAGGCCTCAGGATACGCAGTTGGACCCCTTCACTTAAACACACGTACACTAAGGAGCACAGAAAAAAAACACACGCACACACACCCTCACAATACCAACACATATGCTCAGTAAGCCCCTTTACAAATGGGAGCCATGCAACACACATGGTTACATGGGTGGCCCACATGAAAAACTTCCTCACACGTGCACACACACACACACACACACACACATCGTGCTTGTGTGCCAACCCTTTAACACACAGCCCTCACATGCTCAGGTGTTTCCCACAGCTCCCTATAATGGTCTTAGTTCACAGGGGTGCGACACCAACAGGTGGCGCTGTTTTCTTTACTAATTACAGCTTTATTTATTCATTGGCATGTGAAAGCTTCCAGATGACTTTGGCTGGCCTGCTCATCACAGGTGTGTTTTGCATTATGCTTTCTTCTCTTCAGTACGATACAAACCATCACCTGCTTTTTAGTACTCATGATGTACCTAACATGCAGCATTTTGTTGTTTTTCTTGCAAGTGTTCTGGATTCATTCTGGAGCAAAATTAATGATGTTAGATGAGATGTTTTGTCCTCTATAATGTGTTCCAGCAACATCAGCAGACCCAACAGGATGCATTGTGGCTCCTGAGATAATGATAAATTAATGAACACATTGTACGGACATATCTGAGTGACAGAGCCACAATGTTTTATGTGCAGTAACACTGTATCCTTCTGTTGTGAAGTTGTTTCATAAATCTGAATGTAAGCATGATATGTCAAAGCTGCACAGACAAGAATGTGAGAATCGTCTGCACTCTCTATCTTTCACATTGGGAGTGTCACAACATTCTCCCCCTTTTTTTCCCATTTAAATCATGTAGCCCAGCAGTTCCCAAAGTGGGGGTTGGGACCCCCCATGGATTGCGAGACACAGAGGGGGGTTGCAAGATGCCTTAGAAAAAACAAATACATTTTTAAAATAATTCGTAATTGCATATTTCACCCATTATTGTACAGACTCTGGTTATATTCTTTCTTATATTCTTACTTAAATTACTTTAAAATGATATTATGGCTGTTGGGCTGTTGTACTTTTGTGTTGCGTTGATGCTGGTGTTTGCATAGGCCTAAAAGTGCATGTGTGCAGCTGTGCACAACATTTTATGCCTCCTCCAGAGTCGATGGGGGTCCCGGTCTTTAGCATTGTTATTTTTGAGGTTGCAGGCTGAAAAGTTTGGGAACCCCATATGTAGCCAATCCATCTCACATTGTAAGGCATCAAAGCCACCACAATACACATCTTTTAAAAAATAATTTTAGCTTATGTCCCTTCTGGTTTCACTGGATGGGTAAATATTTGGCGAATATTTTCTTTGATAGCTAGTTAGTAATGTGTTTCCATCAACCTGTTTTCATTTTCACATAAACAATACTGAAACTTAAAACTTCAGGAAAAAAACAACAACTCAAAATAACATTAGAAGGGCTTATGACTTGGCTCATGTGAAAAGTTTAAATAATGAATGGAACACAGTCAAATGAAACCCTCTCAGCGAATTTATCATGGTGTTCATGAAGCACGTGACTTAAACATCCTCTTAAGCTTCCACCTCGCTGGAGAGATAAAAATTATTGGCGTGCAAAACCATCAAATCCGTTTGAGGATAAATTTTCCTTGTCACTCACTTGGATTATTTGAAATAATACAAGAAACAAACATAAATGCCGAATTTTGACATTTGAATAACATTTGTGCTACATTTGGATTGATTACTGACCAATGAATCATCTTATTAAAATGACCAGTGTGTTAGCAAACAATTCCTTAATATAGAGCAGATCAAGAGCAACATTAGCATTTATGTCTCTCGCTTCCTGATGACTGTAACAGCAATTTAAGCCTCCTTTTCACTATGGTTTCCACAAACTACCAAGGAGAATATCAGGCTCTTTATCTACTCTGCTAGTTCATCAGCCAGTTGCTAAACATATCTGTCAGCTGTTTGATGCTGAGCAGGTACCATTAAGTCCAGAAAATTAGATTTTTTATTGAAAACAGCTGCCGGCTGTGACTGGAAAAGACCCTAACAGCTTTTAGACTAAACTCAAACAATTCATTCATGGGCTAGAAAACCAAAACAAAGGTCAGTGTTGCTACAATTAGGAAACCCTGAAGAACAGCATGGTGGCTCAGTGGTAAAAACTGCCAAGAAGGTCCTGGGTACGATTCTTGGGTGGGCCAGGGCCTTTCTTTTTGGGTTTTGCATGTTCTCCCCATATTCACATGGGCTTCCTCCCAGAGATACAGTTGCCACCACCATCAAAACATGTATGTTAGGTTTATCTCCAGTCAATACCCTTGACCGAGGTATCCAGTCTTTAAGCCGTGACATAACACCCTTTCAGAATAACATATCAAAGTTTTACTTTTCATTATGCTGCAGTGCTGTGTCCCATGTCGTTTTAACAGATCTGAGTAAAAATATAAAAATCAAACAAAGTGGGTGCTAAGGTTAGCTAGCTAACATTAGCATCCATTCACTTAAACTTATCTGACACTGTTGAGACATCCCTGCTAAAGATTATGGTAATGTTTTAAACTAGGGCTTCCACTTGGGTACCGATTCAATTTGTGTTGCAATTCTGGTGTATTGCAATTCGATATATAGTATCGATTATTGGGATTTTAATTATTATCGGCTACAGCTTTAGTTGTATGTAGCTCTGCATTTCCTGGAAGTGTGCAAAACCTTAAGTGTGTCCTTACTTTGGATTAATAATGTAAGGTTGCAGGTCACATGCTGTGTGCCATTTTTCACTTTCGGTTGTTCTCAGCTCACCTTATCTGTTTTTTTCAGAAATGGGCAATGACATCCTGTTGTCACCATCTGCTCTACCATAAAAAAAAGAAGAAATATATTAATTCTTGGGGAAAAACTGATTTTTAAAAATCCTCCCATTGAAATCATGAGACATACAAGAATCAGTTTTTTTCCCCACCCCTATTTTAAGCTGTGTTTTTTGTTTTAACCAAGCAAGGGCACAGCTGATACAGCCAGTTAGGATTGCTGTATCCCTAACAACGTCACCATATAAAAACCGTAACCTTCATGAGGATATCTGCGTGAGGTCTGTTTTGTTTAAGCGAATGGGTGCTAACATCAGTTAGCTAATGTGAGCATCCATTTACTTCAACAAATTCACGAAACTAAACACCCACTCGTAATAGCCAAAACTATTTAATAAAAGTTTGATCTTTTTTTTTTTATTACTTAGATCTGTTTAAACAACATGGGACACAGCACTGCAGCATATTGAAGGACAGGGCTTGGATCCACATGTGGTATTTTGGCAGGGTGTTACGTTTGACTTAATGACCGGATTGGCTAAGATCTGGAGTTGGTCCCTGGGCACTGCGCTGTGGCTGCCCACTGCTCCTCAGGGACAGGTTAAATGCAGAGACTGAATTTCACTTTTTACTGTATATGTGACCAGTAAAGTTCCCTTACCTTTACTAAGAACTGGAGAGTTGGGTGATTATTCTAATAGCTATGAGGAACCTCTGTTGCACACAGGAAGTCATGTGATTCATTGTTGATGTAACAGTATTAACGATAGAAACTTCAACTTTCTTAACATCCTAACTGTGCACATGTAAGTTCATATGCTTAGTCGTTTGTCTGATCATTATATTTGAACCTTTTTGGTGACTTCTGCTCGACTTCACTGTCTCTGATTTAGTTGATCCGTGAACTGTCCAACATTGAAAAGTTTTGCTTGTCAAGTTTCCTTCACTTTTCAAGATCCTTGGAGACGGAGTGAGTCAGTGAGTCTCCTGATACTGTGTTCTGTTGTAGCAGAAAGACAGAGACACCGCCATGGACCAGACCCTATCATAGCTCCCCTTCTGTCGACCCATTATCTTTCTCCCACATGCTCCTCTTCCCTTTTCTCTCCCTCCCCTCCCCTCTCCTTCCACTGGATGTTATCTCTAGCCGCTTATGCCCTAATACCCCAATTGTTGTACTCTAAAAACAATAATTAGCAATCCCAAACGAGACTGAGGGGCGAATTTAACAGCTTTCTTCTGATGTGTTTTGTCCCCCCTCCTTTTTTTTCTCTTTATCTCCCCCTCCTTTTTTCATAAGAGCAAAGAGAGGTGGAGGGGGGGTTCCGGGAGGTATTGGCAAAGCCTCTTTAAACTCTCTCGTATTATGGAGGATTATTTTGTGCTGAGATCCTGGCTTTTTTTCCCTCCCTCCTTTTCTCTTCCTGGTTGTGGCAGACACGCTAGGTAAACAGTTTGTGTCACACTTGATTGCGTCGGAGAAATTAAAAAACAGGAATGACAATAGGCCAGGGCTGGGGATGAGGACTGGGGGGACACTGACACCATAAGACCCTGGCTCTTTGGGGACCCCTGGTACGCCATGTGACAGAGCGGCCCTTGCAGCCACAACAATACAAGTCCTCGTCCTTCAGAGAACACTCTGCGCTCCCAGTGTCTGAGTCTATCTGCACTGGGCCATCTGCTCTCCTTCTCTCTCCTCTTCCTCCTCCTCCTCCTCTTCCGTGACTCCTTTTGGAGAGATGGAGTGTTTGAATCTGGCTCAATTATTCAAGTGTATACAAGCACAAACACTCTGCCAGGTTGAAGGTGTGTATGTGTGTGAGTGTGTTTCCTAGACATATTCCCCTTGTGATTCACATATAGCCCATGGATAGACACATAGACAGTGAAACATCTGTGCCTGTCACTAAACTCAGTGCAAATGTTAGAATACAGCAAGCCATTTACGATTTACACTGAATAAAGCTCAATTGAGGAAATGTTGTTAAGCTTTTTAGTAGAATTAAATTCTCTTTGTGTTGAAATGTAGATCAATGGAGGGCTGTGACAACAGCTTAAGAGGGTCTATCCCTGAAATACACATCTCTGTGTTAGGAATTAATACAGCGCAGTTATCAGTCATCCCTATAGAGGGCAGTGTGATACTACAAAAGGAAAGCGGTCCAAACATGATGTTGAAGAGGTGTGGAGCACTGAACTACTGAGAGGTGAATCTAACAGTATTTAATACTGACAGGCTATAACTGTCTCTACAGTGTGTTTTTTTGTTAATGACTTAAGCTTTCAACAGGCTCAATCAAAAGCAGATTAAATGCCAAGTTTAAAAGACACAAATGCAAGTCCAAGGTCTTAAATTTTGCACAATTTGTTGTTTTCTTCTTTTCTTTTACTCATTGAAGTCCTACCCTTTTGAAAAAAAATAAAATAAAAAATTGTGTTCTCTAAATGTTTGGCATATTTATGTGTGTAGTTACTACAGCTTCAGTTAAATCTAGAATGTAAAGTACATTAATATTAAATTATAGAGGTTGACTTAGCTTGACCATAAAACAAAGCTAAACCTGCAGTAGCTAAATGTAGCCTTTCAACACTAAACTTTCTACAAGTTTAGTTAAATGTAATTCAAGCTAGATGCAAATTGAAGCTAACCCTAAAGTTAAAACAAAATTGACCAAAGATAAATCCTTAAAATTCAAGTAAAATCCAGTACAGCCTATTTAGAACACAAATTAAATCAAAAACTACATAAAACTGATTTTAAAGCTAAAAATAAAGTGTTATTGCGAAAGGTATAAACTGACATCTTTAGGCAGAAGGTAAAAATCTGGTCACCTGGACTTTTATGAAAGCAAATCGTGCTTTGCATGTGAAAACTGAGAGAAAAACACTGTCGCCTCCACCACACAAAAGAACTTTTTTTCTTATTTGTATGTTGATGTAAATTGCAATGCTATTTCTGTTATTTGTTCAGATTATGTTTGCTCTTGTTCATCTTACTGTCTTCTTTCTGTCCTCTTTAAAAAATATTAAATAGGAACAAAAAATAAATGATATAGTTGGAGATTATGAAAATGCATGTGAATTAAAAAACAGATGGATAATTCATTTATCACTATTACATTGCAGATAATATTTTTTTCTCTACCAGTTAAAGCGATTTATGTCAGCTGCCTGACCAAAGCTCTGGACCAAAACTTTTAGTTAGCCTGTTTTAATGTCAAACATATTACAATACCATTGATGCTGGTAGCACCAAAGGATGTAAGAGACCATCCACTCCCATGTGTCAGTGTCAAGTACAACTTCATCATGACTGAAGAATACATTCTCTATATATAATTCAACTTTCAAAATAAAAGCACCATAACTATTTGGGTAGGGAAAGATGATTGTTTTGTTGAAAATAAAAGAAACAAAACTGGCTTTATGGTTGACACAGGAATTAAATTTCAGTCTCCTGTGTAATTTCTCAATCTTTAAACTATGTTGATCTTTTGCTTCCACCTTTTTAGCCCACTGCTGGTACTGCACCTTTATACACAAATGTCCTTTTCACTAACCTGGCTGCACCTCATCATTAGTTGCACATAACTATGTGGGAAGGCTACATTGGAAACTGTTTTGAAAAGGGTAGGCACTTTGAAAAAATACTTTGCGGGTGATTGAATAAACCATCAGTGGGTCACCACCTAATCATGGACTGACTTTGACCAAAATTAACAAACCCTATGACCAGCAGAGCCACGTGGTAGGTAGAACATTCCTCCATCAAGAAAAGTTTTTTGTGTCATTCTTTGCTCTTCTTTCAGTGAAGAAATACTCTCCAGTTCTGATAGAGCTGATGCTACGGCAGCATCTACGCTAATCTGTTCAGGTACCGCTGCTATCGTTCAAATTACTTCCATGGACGCTTCTTGTTGGCAGCACACTCGCAACCACACCCATAGCTGCCAGTGGACGCTCCTCAGGAGACGCTGTGTGGTGTGCAACACTCTTGGTGCTTGCTCAGACCCCTGACTTGCAGCCTGTCCAGACCGATCGCAGCACAGCAGAAAAAAATACTATTGAAACATACGTTCACATTTAAAGAGTCAAACTATTTCAACCAAGTCTGTGTCAGCCACAAAGACCCAAGCCCTATTTCATTTCCTTTAGTCTTTATTTTGTGTAGAAGCATTCACATGTAACTGGCCAGAGCCACAGAGAATAGCTTAAAGCCAAGCATGGGCACTAACCCATTTATCACCCCGGGCTTTCTCGCCTCTGTTTGTGTTCTGCCTGTGTTACAATCAATGTTTAATTCAATAGGCCTCACTTTCCTAAATCAAATGCTGAGTTTTAGATACTAGTTTGCGTTTACTCGTGCAGCACATTTGCTATGATTATTTGCTTTTGACAATTTAGCAGGAGTAAACCTGAAACAGGTTCCACCCAAACTGTCACACGTGGTGCGTCTGTCGAGGGACCAACCTGCACAGGCCTGCCTGCAGCTTCCAGGCCTCCCCTAATATATAATCTGTTGTTATTCTGTCACCGCAAGGAGCACAACCAACCCCGCAGAGATGCCACCGAAATTCATTAATCTAATTAAATATGTCGTATTGCCCAAATGAGACGCTGGTATGGCTTTGCTGCAGGATAAGAGCAAAGTAAGGCTGGGTCCCACAAGAGCAGCATACAGCCAACGTGCGCTAACGCTACTGCGCTTCATTACACTCTTAATTACCTATTGTTTCTAACTAGTTGGTGGCGTTTTAATGAGAATCTACAGGCAGTTAAATGTAATCTAAATTTTCTAATCTACTGGTCCATTACCAAGGAGTCAAAATGTTATTGGTTTTGTGAGTAATCAGACTTTTAAATGGTGCTGATACCACTCCCGGAGGGCAAGGAGTGGGTTTCGACTGTGTAATTGAATTCTGTTTTTTTCCCCCCTCCTCCTCCTACTCCTTCTTCCTCCTCTTCTTTTCCGGGGAGCTGAGAGGAAGATTTTTCTGTTGCGGCTGGCCGCTCAGGTCGAGGAGCATGTCCTCAGTTCCGGTTGGATCACAAGGTTTTTCCGCTCGCAGGTCACCGTGGCGACCCCTTCAAGAAAATGTGGCTGTGTGCTTCTGCAGAATGTGTGTGTACGTGTTTATGTGGAATGTGAATATGTGTGCGTGCATGCATTTGTGTGTGTGTTTCTGTGTTTGTGCCCTAGTCAGCCTCAGCGCTCTGCTGTGCTGTCACCTGCAGCCAGATAAGCCAAAGGATTTATCACCCAGTGAATTGCCTTTGAGTGGTGGATAAAATGGCTCCAATACATTCTCATATGAAAACGCTGCGAGGTTAATGAGAGCCAAATTCACAGAGGGCTAAATCTATTAGGTTTTCATGGATGGAATCAATCAACATGCACCTCACCGGCTGATTTGTCATATTGAAGCATTGCCCATTTGAATTCCAAAACACAATCCTCCTCACGGAATGATTCACTTTGATTTTGATTGCCTCTTCATCAAGAAGATGACAGCTATGAACTAATTTTCTTTTCTATCATGTTACACACTTATTAGCTCTGGCTGTCCTTGGCAGATGACTGATTCTCTCCTTTTATTGAGCTACAGTTGGATTTTCCTCAGGTCTGTTCAAACAGTCACAGTGTTCCTGCATTCTTTTTAAATCAAATTATTTGCACAAAGGATTATCCTGTGATTAATTTAGTTCTTTTAGTGACATACTTCCAGTTGGATTTGCCCGATACTGTTATTTTTTGCTTATAGTGATGGTTAAAAGCCTTCACATTGCCGGTGTTACAATTCTTAAAACACACAAGTTAAAAGAGGGGCTGGACTTTAATTGAAATTAGCATTTTTGCTTTGTTTACAGTGAGTCAGGACAATAACATTCTAGTAAAGCTAGGAAGCAGGGGACGACAGCTAGCCTGGCACTTTCCTACAAAATAAACATCCACCTACAAACACTTCTAACACTCGCTAATTAACAAGTGTTATAA
Organism: Naso thynnoides; assembly: GCA_029783665.1. Lineage (NCBI taxonomy): Eukaryota > Metazoa > Chordata > Actinopteri > Acanthuriformes > Acanthuridae > Naso > Naso thynnoides. The sequence goes on from JAQLOL010000025.1 coordinate 26,210,457, forward strand.
CTTGTCAAGCTTGTTTAATTCCTACAGAAACTTCCGTGTGAAAATGACACGTAATTGTTTTCTCGGCTGTATGCAGTAACTTCCTGTCTCCACTAGTTGTCTCACCTGGATGGCAGAACTGTAGGAACTTGCTGTTTTTGCATTATATTTAAACAAACACAATATGATGTGTTAATTGGTGAGTTTTAGAGGTGCTGGTGGAATGATTTGGTCGACTTTGCATGGAGTCAGGCCGGCTATTTTCTGATCTTCATGCTAGAGTGAGCTAGCTGGCTGCTGGCTGCTGGCTCTAGCATCATATTTATGTATGAGTGTGGCATTGATCATTTTATCTTACTCTTGCAAGTCAAATCAAAGCACATTTCCTGTGCTGGACTATGTTTTTAACAGAATAATGGAAGTCTACCAAGAAACTGAGAGTCCAGCATCTGACTGAGACTCTAAAGAAACATCCTGGATGCTGAGTACTGATTGGCGCTTTTGTGTCTGGTGAGTCAGGTGGTTTCTTATTGTTTAGTGCACTGATACTGGAGTTTATAAAAGATTTCCAGCAGCTAGAGTCTCCACCGGCTTTTCAGATCTTTCTTCAATAGTTCTTTTCAGTTGGCACCATGTACAGCACGAGAGGGCCGGCATCACTTTATACTCTGCGTGAATGCTGTGATTCTCCATGAGGAAATGTCTAATCATTGCAGATGAAATAAAAAACAGAGTGCTGCATTTGTCTCAGGCAGCTCATACCTTTCTCTCAGTGTGGTGATGGATGACAACCTTGGTGTTGAGTGCGTGTGTTTGTCTATCACAGCGGTGCAAAGTGACCACGGACAGGCAACAGCAGAAAAAGGCCCTGTCCCCCAACTAATGAGCAGCATTATTCAAATGGAGTCTTTGTTGTCAGTGCACCGAGCTGCACACTGCTGTCACAGTCAGCATTGGTGTACCATTTCCTCATTTTTTTAACACTCTATCAGTTTGCAGCCTATTGAAATTAATTTTGGGGAAATATGACACCTTGAAGCTGGTGCTAGGTCTAATTTGACACACTGTATATATGTACATCATCCTGCATCTAATCAATATTTTAATCTTCCTGAAACAATAAATAGGAGCCATTTTGTTGTAGCCTCAGCGGATTCAGATAAAAGCTGTAGTAGGATTAGCCTCTGTGCTGCCATACATGGTGTCAGTACAGGATCAAACAGTAGGTGGGTACTGAGCAAAAGGCACAAAAAAAGACGGCAAACACAAAATGTCAACAAATAGAGGAATATCACCCAGTTTGTCTATCACACTGTGGAGTCAAATGGAAAAAAACAAACAAAAAAAAAAAACTAGAGGAGCTTTCAAGGCCTTTGCCAGCTGACAGGAGGAGCAGCGGTGGATAAAGGAGGAGGAACAAAAAGATGAGAGTCGAAAGAGAAAAGTCGGCCTTTCTACAAAGAAGGATGGAGGCGAGGTGTTGGAGGAAGCTCCTCCGACCGAGCCCATCTCCAGCTGTCACAAATCATTTCTGCTCGGGAAGTGAGGGGAGGCGAAATGTCAAAATATTTGAATAAATTCCGCAGAAGCCTGTTGAGAGTGGGGTGGTGCGGTGAGAGGGGTATTGTTGGCGCAAATGGGGTGGAGAGCGAATGAGAGGGTTGGGGAATAAGAAGGTGGGGCTGTGGGGCAGCAGCAGAGGGGGTTTGCATGTGAAATAGCCTTCACAGGCCTGAGGAGGAACACGAGTTAAATGCAAATCAAAGGTTCAGCCGCTGCAGTGATATTTTGGCTCATTTTAAACAATTTCCAGCCTTAGCTTGGATTACTGATAATGGTGCTGACAATACACAGCAATGCAGATAGGCTTTGGATTCTCATGGCTTCCGCACAGTTCCTGACTCACCTCTCCTCTGCATCACAGTCTGCACATATGTTATCTGCCTCAGTGAAATGTTAATAAGATGTATGTTTATGTCCATCTATAGGCTTGTCAGTGTGAATACACAGCAGTGAATATGTTGTTTTCAACACACTGTATTCCCCTGTGGCAGTGTTTTCAAACTGTTTTTTCATTTAAAATATGTTTACCATTCAGACTGCAAATATTTTTTTTATATCAAAAGCTATGCTGCTGTATTTTGTTCTATATTCTTTGAACATCCTTATACTGCAGTGATCAGTAAATTTATTTCTCAAATTTCAATCCACGTATTTCTGATAAAACCATTTTAATGCTGTCACTGGTAAAATGACTTGATTTTCATTTAACATATTGTTAGTATGGCCAACCATATATTTGTATGCTGTATCCTATCTCCATTTAAATCTATATGGGCACTTTCTGGGTCAAATTTTCCTATTTTCCCCTATTTCAGTGTTTCTCAGCTGGTCTGGATACAAGACCCAAATTTTTCCTCAGTCATTAGGTCGCAACCGAAATTTTTGACTTTTTTTTAACCACTCCTATTAATTTCACAAAAAAAAAAGTGCAGCAATACACGTCTTCATGCACTGTTAAAAACATGAAAAAAACAAAAACTGAAGTGCGACAGACTTCAATTAAATTAAATAAAAATGATTTTTTTTTTGTGAATTAACTGTAGCTGGACTGTAACATTGCCATATAACAAATGTGCTGTTATGACAACAGGAATAGATAGCAAATGGCTGCAGCACACATGCTGCATCATAAGAAAAGGTGTGTCCTTTAAAATAAAAGTGCATCAGAAATTCCGTGGATGTGAAAATAATCCCCCCCCCCCCCCATTCCCCTTAAAAAAAAAATTATTTTCACACACATATTCGGACCCACTCAAAATGGCCGTGCGACCGGCCCACTAGTTGAGAACCACTGCTCTATTTGTATTATGTGCACTGAAATTTTGCCTCCGCTGTTGTGTTTCTTATCAAGTGACGATGAGACTGCCAGTCCAGCAGTGTGTAACTCTGCAGCGTTACAGAGATGTGAAAGAATGAAAAAGTTCGCCTCTTACAGTTCTAACGAGTCTCTACTGTTGACCCTTGCTGTCATCTCACATCAGATAAGAAACTGTGAACCACTAAGAAGGTAATAACACTTTGGACTCAGGTAGGTTCAGGTTCGTTACTCTGTCTTTTGATTGAGTCTAGGCACCTAATTTTGACCTTTGTTGTTTTGCCAGATGTTCATCATCTAATCACGGCTGTCCAGTGTAAATGGCATAACTCCTTCTGTGGCGAGTGTTTTGACTTTTAGAGAGCATGTGGACATGTAAGTAATAGATAGAATGTCTGCTCCTTGAGTTTTAAGAACAATAAATGAACTGAAAAAAATGCATGGCAGCATGCTAAGACAGTTTCTTTTACATTTGCTTCCACCTCCATTATGCGGTTTTACACAGAGGCAGCTGTTTGCTCCTCCCCTTCTGTGGTCACTACAAGCATCTGGATCGAAGTGTTACTCTATCATTATCTAAAGGCTCCAGCTGCATCAGCTGTAATTACTGCATTGGTCTGGAGCTACAGAGCTTTAACAGGCAAATGATGCATTTCTTTTAGTGCTATGTTTTAAAACATTTTGCTAATTTTAAACAAAGTTCATTTTAGTCATCCTAAGGATTAAAGCTCTGCCTGAAAAAGAAGAAATAAAGAAGTTTTTTTTTTTTCTGTGTCTTTGAAAGCAGCTGTCTCAAGTCTAAGAGAACAAACTTGATGATGTCATCAGGGTTTTGTAGTAAGGAGACTCCAGCGGTGCTTCAGCAAAGTTTGGCAGACAGAAAAACAGAGAAGTGCACCAGCAAAAAGGCAAAAATTCATGCGGGAATGCTGAATATACAAACATACAATAAATGTACATTATGTAATTGTACCACATTAGCTGGTCAATTACAAATAGCATCAGTAAATATAAGAAATAAGTGAATGGAGCAAGCTTCTTTACAGGAAAACAGACTCATAGAGGATAAGTTCAGCATAACATCAATATAAACCAAGAGAAGACTGATGTCATCATGGTTATTGCTGCTGAGACTAGGATTCTTTTTTGATTATTCTCTTTGCAGTTTATAGGCAGAATCACAAAGCTCAACAAGAAGAGATTTGAGACTATAGGACTTACACTCTTTAAGTCTAAGCAGGACTATTGAAGCCCAAATATTAACGTCTGATGCCTCAACCTTCTCACACTACTACTGTGAAGAGGAAGAAGTCTTTATTGTCACACATGCAGTTACACATAATGAGATTGGTCTCTGCATTTGATCCATCCTAACTGTAGGAGCAGTGGGCAGCCAGCTTATGACACCCGGGGACCAACTCCAGCTGTTGAACGTGGCGCTGTCAGGAGAACAAGACCTCCAGTATATGTACTTGTTTTGGTAGGACTTCATGATATGATACGCATCCCGATACATGGGTCACAATACAATTATATAATGATACGTTGCGGTACAATGCACACTGCAATATATTACCATATTCCACATAGTTCACTGAAAATGTGAAAACAGAGCTGAAATACAAGTAGCTGTGTACCATCTGGGCAGTCTTAATACATCGCATTACATTACTGATAAGACAAAATGAGTCAAAGTATTTTAACTCAAAGTATTCTCTCCAATTTATTTGAATAATATTGACAAATTACCAAACACACTGATGCAGCTGTCAAAACATCAAAATGAAAAGTGAAATTTAAATGCACTCTTGCAATTTAATTGGACGCACTGAAACTGAAAACATGAAAATGAAGTGCATAAGTGCTTTTTGTGTTGCGCACTTTAGGGCTGGGTACTGGCAAGGACTTCACCATACACATCATGATACATAGGTCACAATATGATACAGATGTCACGAAAATAAATATTGGGATATATTGCCATATCAATTTTTTAAGCACAGCTCTAGTTTTTGTACGAAGAGAAAACCAGCGCAAGCATGGAGAGAACATTTAAACTCCACACAGAAAAGCCCTCATGAGGGGACAGTGCTATCCACTGAGCCACCATGCTGCCCATGTTATTTTAAACTGAAATGACACAATTTCAGTCTAAAATAATATGTTACATCAACACAGTAACACACGTTATTAAAGTGATTGGCTGTTGATGGCTTCTGAATGTTTTAAAAAATGTTTCTGCAAAGTTTTTATAATGTATGTATAGTGACTTTAAGGTTGTAACTTGCACAGTTAGTTTAGAGCACGCGGCAAGATTGTGCCTTTTTTTTTCTTATGCTTATACTAAATGTTTATGGTCTTGTGGGTTTTTCCCCTGCGGCCTTGAAGTGAAGTAAACATTATCATGAGTTTATGTTTAGTTTTGCTTCATTTCCCTCTGCCCCCCTATTAATATTTATCATGCAAGGTGAAGAGTGAATTAAGGACAGGTTTTGGTGATAAAGGTCTGATGATGCTTGTTTGTTCAAAGTCTCTGAATGCATGTTCTCTATCAGCCTGTGTGCATCAACTCTCTTTGTTCAGATGATCCCCGGGGTGCTTTAGAAGTCGCAGGGTCAGTGTCTCCTCTGTTTGCCTCTGAACTCACTAACACTGTATTTAATTAGGCCTCTAATCAGCCACTAAACACACAATAAAATGAGACAATCTGTATCTGTTTACCTCCCTCTCAACTCTCTAACACACACACACACACACACACACACACACACACACACACACACACACACAAACACACACACACACTGCATATTTGCATGTATAGTTGGTAAAAAAAAAAGAAAAGAAAAAAAATCACTTATCAGGGAGAAGGATCAAGGTCATGACTCCTTTTCACACCCGATCCCCTGGAACCAATTAAACTGTCGGTCGGTGAAGTTCAGTTGGAGGACACGGACTGCAAAACAATAGCAGATGACAGCTCCTCTCCGCTATCTCAGGCTGCGTTTTCTTGCAGCAGTAATTATATTTGCAGATTCTGTCGTTTAGACTAAAAAGCCGAAGAAGTTTCACAATCAGAGCAGATCTATTCAAAACATTTTTGTTAATAGGCATTATCGGCTTTTGGAAATGATGTCAGATGTCAAAGATTGTGATTGGGAGGTCAGACCTGAGTAAGGACTGAGCAGTGATGGAGAGATGCGATCTGCAACGAGAAATCAGCCATGTGGACTTTATGAAATTCAAAAGTTAGCAAAGTGACAAAGCATCTAAAATGACATAAACACATGATAAATGATTGATAAGACAATACAACATACTGAAGGAGCCATCAAAGGGTGTAATTCTCACACATGAACAAATCCTTACGGTGGTTGTAAAATGTTTATTAAGTATTTATCCAGACAGGGAAGCAAAGATAACAATGTTGATTAGAAGCATTAAAACTAAAGCTGCTGCTTAACAAATGTATAAATCCAGTTATTAAATGTCACAGATAAACATGGTTTATATTATTTTAATGGTGTTATCAACTTTTGTCTATTGCTCATCAAGAAGCTTCTCAGAAGAAGTTTTATCTGTTCATCAATATATGAAAGCCTCTCTGTAGCGAGGCGTGTCAACAAAAGCTGTGCTGCTTACGGTCGTAAAGATCTTGTCTTGCATGAGCATTTATTTTAGAGGAGAGTGAAAGAAACACACCACTTATTTGCACAATAGGAGGACGGCCATAAACACAAAACACTGAATTTTTTAAAAGAAAAATATCCTCCTGCTTCGAACCACAGATAATGAAAAGAGAGAACAGCAGAGCAATCATGCTCATAACAGCGAATCGTCTCTCATGATCTGTGTGCCGTAAAGCGTTCCGTAGTGTTTCTGCTGACTAGACACTGTAAAGACAGGGGAGTAATCTGTAATCTCTTCGCCGCCAATGATCTCATTTGCAGATTCAGGTGAAATGTGAGGTATCAGTATTAAAATTAGATGCTTCATAGCCTGTTAAAAGTTCCACGTAGGAGCTTAAATCTATCTGAAAAAATGTATTTCACTAAAAACCACAAATGTGAGTCTGGTGGTCGTGCGCGGGGAAAGTCTGAGGATCACCAAAGTCATCAGGATTCAGCCTCAGGAGAATGAGACATTTTAGTCTACTGGACTGCAGGACAAGATTGCCATCTCTTAAGTTATCTCTTTTTGTTTGTGAATGTCGTTTATTAAAACAGGAAATGGAAAACTGTCCTTTTACTTTATTATAATCTCTTCTGTTTCATATTCAGAAACAACAACAATGGTGTTTAATGATAGTTGTAAGCAGATTGAAGGACGTGTTTTAAAGGCATAAGAAGAGTTTCCTAAATATAGACTCATAGAAAAGTAAATTCCTCTAGAACATAACCACTGATCCACCAGTGACTGCTTGTTTTGCTTGCTTACAACAGCCTTTGGGCAGTGGCATAAAGGCCCCAGACAATAACAGCTGACTGGGTGTGAGGACGGACTTTCTAAAAACATAACAACCAAACACCATGTTATAAGCACATTTCCACTAAATGCAGAAGTCACGTGTTTCTGGTGTTATAAAGCTGGAGATGAGGGGTCAACTTTAAATGACGTGTTTACCTCAACCACTCATTCAATATGCCTTTAATGTCACAAGGAGGAACTTTTAACTGATAATGAATCCGTCTAAGTTTAATCCTGAAGCCTCACATCTTACCTACATTAAATAAGACCTTCAGCGGCAAGAAGATTACAGATTACTCTGCTGTCTTTTACCAAGCCTTTGCCCGATCTGCTCAGTCAACGGAAATGCTACGAAACGCTTTACAGCACAGACCAGAAGAGACAATTTGTTGTTTACGAGGACGATCGATACCACTTCATCAACAAGCACCGCCACAATCAGCACAAATTGAAAGTTCCTCAAGGGGCTGGAACATTCCCTAATATTTAATAATTATATTTAAGATTTGTTTCCCAGCAAAATAGCTGCAATTCTAATGACATCAGCCTCAGCTTTTAACATTTGGCTCACAGCACTGCTACGCAAAAGTACAGCCTCACAGAGCAGCTAGCATAGTTGCAGACTCCTCATCTTGTTGAATATATATTTAAATGTGATGCATTTTCCGTATTGGCTTTGACATGCCGTCAACCTTCACAACAAAACTGAAACGTATATCATTATCTCCATACATTTGCTTGTTCACTTTTGCAGTCATAAATTTGCTCCCAGCTCTGTCATCTCGGCTGACTGATTAAAAGCAAAATAAATCTTCACCTGAGAACAAGTGCACCGCCAACTCCACTCTGCTGTCAATCACATGCAACCCTCTCAGCTCCAGGTACCTCACATGTTAATTGCCAATACAGGTTTTGCAGTGCTGACATGCCTAAATACATAAAACATGTTGGACTCTCACATAATGCAACTGTGTAAATAATACATGTCGTGCCACCTGGAAGTCATAATGGCACTGACCACAGATCCATAGAAGATCTAGAAGCATAATTCATTATTATTCTGCTGTCCTATAACTTAAAGAGATCCATTTACAAATCAAAAGTGTAGGCAAAGGCCCACAGTGCATAAACTAGGACAATACATGCTGCACTGCTACATAGCAAACTTCTTTTCTCTGAGATGTGCATTGAAATAAGAGGTTAGCTTCAGTACAAGGCTGCCTATCTCTGCCTCAATCTAAACTGAGATGGGCAAGCATGCCTGGATGTTCCCAGAGCCTCATGAGATGTTTCCCCACGTGGGCTGACCGTGCTGCAGCTGAGAAAGAAAGCACACACATAAGTATATTGTTCTATACGAGCAATAACAGCTCCTCAGCCTCTATGCAAAAAAGGAAGGAGAGCAGCAGACTCGTTATTTAACTGGCTTTTGACAGCTGGGGCATAGCAGTGGGACAGAAAGTGTGTGATTGCATGTGTGTGCGTGTGTTTGTGTGTGTGAGTGACAGAAAGAAAGAGCGTGTGCACACACATGTATCTTTGCATGCGCGTATGTGTGTGTCCTTCCTTATTTGCATTTGAGTGTGTGCTCGGCCATGTGCATATCTATGTGTGGCACAGTGGACCAGAACAGAGCTCTGACAGTAGCAGGACTGCTGCTCGCTGATGCCTGCCTGGAGGAGCTGACAGCTGCCCGGCCTGTCAATCACCAAGCATGCCCACTAGCCCTCTATTCACATCATCCTATCTTGTTAACTCTAAATCTTGCTGGGTTCTGTTTATATACTTGTTGTGTCTTTGTGTGTGTGTGTGTGTGTGTGTGTGTGTGTGTGAGAGAGAGAGAGAGAGAGAAAGAGAGAGATGCTGGGGTGGTGCATCCCTTTCTCTGATGTGTTTCTGTGTTACGGTCTTCGCTGCATGGGTCTGTTTCAGACAGAGATCAATGGAGACAAAGTGATGAAAAGCCAGTGCAGGCATTGCTAAGAAACATGCTATTCTGTGAGAGTTACTGTAATCCTCTCTTGTAGAAACAAATCCCAGCAGTTGATTTATGTTTTGTACTGAAGTCAAAGTGAAACTGATTATTCAATATATTCAAGAACTCTCAAGTATTAGCATCAAAGGATGTTGCAAATCATAGGCCTTTTAAAAAATGAGACATATTTAGTTACGCTGGGTCTATATTTATCTCTGAAGTGGTCCGCAGTCTTTCTGATGGGCCAAGCATTGTTGCTATTAGAAAGACAGCAAGAGCTCTTGTAGTCAAAGGTAATTATCTCCTCTTGTCACCCACAATGGATGCCTGCTAATGAGAGCTGGACTCATGATTGGTTGCCTACGGGTCTGTAGAGACCCTATACTTTCTTTCTTTTTCTTCTCTTTTTTTTTGTTTCAACAATAGAGCCTTGATGTACTGCAAAGACAGAGTGACTGGACAAGTCATTCATCTATGCAAATGCAGGCAAAATGTGACCACGACTGTATATACGATCCATTAGGCTCCTAATTATCAACCCTGCGAGGCGTGCGTGTGTGTGTGTGTGTGTGTGTGTGTGTGTGTATGCATGCGTGTGTGTGTGCGTGAATATGAGATTATGTGCATTTGTTGATTGTTTGCATGAAATAATTTTAGGTTATAATTTTCAGGTTATAGTAAAAAATGAAAGAAAGAAAGAAAGAAAGAATGAAAGAAAGTTTTGTTTTTTAATTCTAAAATTCCCTTTAACAATTCCAAAAATATACACACACACAAAGGACCTCAGCTATACATAAGCCTCATGAAAAAAAAACAAGCCAAAAAAAGAGGCAACAACCAGAGAGAAAGACCAGCACGAATGACTCAGTGATACACCATTAAACCATTTAGAGAAAGAAGACCAAGTCCTTGTTATCCTGCTCAGAGCACATTACTCCCCTACAGCCCATTTTTGCCAGAAAGCATACCTGTAGTCCACCTTCAGACGTGCCTTTAATAGTCCAATGAGCCCCCTGCACCGGGTCCACAAACCCACCCTCCAACCGCCCAGGCTCGGTTCTCTCAGCTCAGCCAGATGGCTAGCTTGGCAGTAGCTGACATACAGTCCATCATGGTGTGTGTGGCTTTTAACTTTGCTTAGTACTTGGGCCCAGAAAGAAAGGAGGAATGAAAGTCAGACATAAAGAAAGAAAGAAAGAAAGAAAGAAAGAAAGAAAGAAAGAAAGAA
>JAQLOL010000025.1:26226172-26236579 GCA_029783665.1 Naso thynnoides
GGAATGAAAGTCAGACAGAAAGAAAGAAAGAAAGAAAGAAAGAAAGAAAGAAAGAAAGAAAGAAAGGCACAACAGTGGCTGAGCACTGAAAACTCAAGTTCAACTAGATAATTTCATAATCTAAATATGATGGATTATAATTTGATCACTTGAGTATTATTACTGTAAGTATCCACACCTCTGCTACATTAAACTCATGTGAAGTCTACACACACTGTCAGATGTGTCTCTTTGCTACTACATGACATGAGATAAGAAAATGTACAATTTTATTAGATGTCCATTCAAAGCATGTATTTAAAAATTAAAAATACTCTGCCAGGGGCTGTATTAATGATAAAGGAGAAATGACCAAATGTTCATCCAGGTATGAAAAATTACACTTCTGAATACTTTTTCATGTTAATTCTAGCAGTTCCTCGTATATGTGCAACAATTAATGGACCATCTGTGTTTTCCTGATCTATCTCTACATAACCATGCAGGTTTGTTTTTTGTGTGTGTGTTTGTGTGTGTGTGCGCGTGCGCGTGCGTGTGCGTGCGCGTGTGTGTGTGTGTGTGTGTTCTGCTGCCTCTGGCTGCCTGTTCCAGCTGTCAGGTACCCACTGGTTTGCATTCTTTCTTCTTTTTTTTAAGTGCTGTCAGGTGATGCAGCACAAACCTTTAAGCACAAATTTAGAAATGTGCAGAATTATTACAAGACAGGGTAAATGGCTTGAGGGGAGCTCTTTAAAACAGTAAATCCATTTGGTTTAAGAAAGTAAAACACAAACCAGCACTATAATATTTAGACTTATGCCTTCTTTAGAGTGCTCTGACACCTTTGAGAGGGATTCTTGGATTTCTCACCTTTCAGTTGTGGTTGTTTCCACCAATTTGTTGTTGCTATTCTGTGCACTCCAGATGAATCCCTTGACATTATAGGTAGCGAGTTGCTCTAATGGCACCAACTACCAAAGAAAAAAAAAAGAAAAAACTAACTCCATATACACAGCAGTATGATTTTATGGGTCAAACAAGTTGGCTGAGTTCAAGATGAAACCAGGATCTGTTTACTTTGAGAAACATTCATGTGACAAAGGGTGTTACCTTTGTAATACAGTAAAGGCCTAAAAAACAAACAGACAAACAAAATACTTCTTGCACCAGTAATAACTCACCACAAATTGCTTTAACCTTTGCAGGACACAGCTGTGACTTTAGCTGTTTTTGTATTTATGGGCATTGGAGTGTTTCCCAGAAAGTGAGGACATCATCATCTCCTCTCTGGAGAACACAAATACTGTTTCTATGTTGCTGTTTTTTCTTGAGAGATTATGGTTTGTCTGCCTTTCTGAACGCTGCTAACCCTCCCTGAAACACACAGGAGTGCCAAAGAGTTTTGTATGAAAACTCACAAAATAAGCTTGAAACTGAGAGACAAAAAACAGCTGGAGTGGGTAAACTTGCATCATACCATGTGGGGGTGTAACGATGTATCGATGCATTGATTTATATTTCTGCGATCCAACTACACCTATAGGTAAATGGCAAATCGTCCTTGTGTGACTTGTATCGATCTAAAATCATTTGTCAAAGTAAAAATCGATTGTATCAATACCAAGACTTTGTGCCTTGTATTTAGCATGTCAGACGTTGTTATGTGGATGTATTTTTCACACTTACAGTGGTAAATGGTTGCAAACGTTACTCCAGTTCATTCTCTGACGTTCTGGGCAAGGGTATTGTGGCAGCAGCGTCGCTTCAGATAACGGCAGATCATGGAATCGAAGCACCAGGAGAACGACAGATTTTCAGTCCATGTCTGTGGTCCACACAGACTGAATAGAAACCTTGCACTGAACGTCTGTGTGGTTCAGTGTATCAAGCGTTTCCAGTGTTTTACCACCTGTACCACTACATAGAAAAGGCATTTTTCTTTTCCTCCATTTTTGGCAAGAAAACGTTACTACTGTATATCTATTTCTATTCATTGAGTCATACCATATGGTGTTGCTCCAAATGAGCTCATATTGTTCATTTATTGTATTGCCAACCATGTGCAATACACACATCTTATTGTTGTTAAATCATACTGTTGCACCTCTAGTACCATGACATCTCTGTCTGCTGTGGGTGGAGTGTTTGGAAAAAGGAGTCACACACACACACACGCACGCACACACCCAAGCATTTAAAACGAATTGTCATACTGGCCGGATGTTGATTATTTCTTGTCCGGAAGTGGTGCGGCTTTTACTGATCCTACGTAACTCCTCCCAGTTAACATGAGAAGTTATGCAGAATCCATTGCTTTTAGCTTCAGCTGATAAAACGGTCTTTGTCGATATGTCCTCGATTTTTTTTACGTAGCATCAAAACCTTAAAAACATACTAAGCTTTGCTTCGGTAGTTCTTACATTGTTTTCCACATTATATTCTTGGTTACTGTATGCACTTACTGAGTAGTTCTGTTGTCCGACTGTTCGGGAAGGCATCACAAGGTAAACGGCAGGATTGTGGTTTCGTGGTTTAAATATCCCACAGGGAACAAGAGGACTTCTCGTCATGAATGGATACATCGATCTACGTTTTCTGTAAATTTAATTTGTGTCCTGTCCTGTTTGTTTGCTCGGTTTTGCAAAGCGAGCTACGGAAGCTAACAGTTGTGTTTTGACAGCTTGTCTGTTGGCTAGCTAGCTAACATTGGCTAATGTTTAATGACACAAGCAATTTTAACGGTTACGTTAACGTTACACCAGCAACATGAACTGGGAGCGGCAGTTCACCTTTTTTTTTTTATGAATAACGTTAGCTAGCGTTAACTTCACTAATAACCACTGTAGGATTTCCCCCCTCGAGCTAAGTTCTTTAGAAAACAGCAGTTACTAAATGGTAAAGTTAGCTAGCACTACGTCAACGTCATTCACATTAAGGTGATAACGGTAACGTTATTAGAAATGCCCTTAAAGTCAACAAAGTTGTTTTGACAATTAACTTCGGTGTTCTCGGCACGCGGAGAAAGCTATATAAAAATATGCGTCATTTCTAGACAAAGTAACGTTAGCATTGGTGCTTCACAGCAAGTTAAAATTATTGCAATTTCTCAGTATTAAACATGATAATGGAGTCAGTACTCACAAATCGCCCGTATGATTTCATGCAAAGACTTTTCCAATATGTGTAACTTACACCAAAACAACTTTGATGGAGGTTAATTGTCCTCTAGTGTTTGCCCAGTCTTGTGAAGAGAAATAAATTGCCAGCCAATTTAGTACTGTTACCAGTGGTTTCAGTCCTGTTTTTAAATACACTGATGGGGCTGTCCCTGTCCTTCAAGGTCTTGCAAACGTGCATTGCTTATTGTAACGTTAGCACAACTGCATTTGATATAATTCTACGTGGGAATAACTGATGCACTTTAAATTAAGTCATGCACAGTTTAGGAGGATCCCTACATCACCTTGCGTCCTGCTCGTTTTTGTTCCTGTTAGTCAAGAATGACCTGATATTTAACTAGAGATAGGTATGAAGTAACTGTTAGGCTGCAAAAAAAAGCACAGGAAAGCAGACAATGAGGGCTTTTGAAAGTGGGCATGCTAGAGCTTTTTTGATGGCCTGGAGTGTTACGTGTGTTTCGACTTTTCCAGTTTGACTTTCGGCCTTTCCAATTTGACCTGATAAACACGTTCTCATGTCACTCTCTGCATGTTGTATTCATGACAACCGGTCATTCACGTTAGTAGAAATGCGTAGTTTATTTCTGTAATGCACAAGAGGTGGTGCTGGGCGACCTTTTAATGGTGAGGTAGCTGTGGGAGCAGTAGATAGGCAGTGTCACAGTAGACCTTTGCTTAGACAGACATCATGTTCCCATCAGAAAGCTTGCTTTGCCCTGACTCTCTATGGCTTTTGCCCCTTAAAAGTATTCCTCCGATTGCTTGAAGTAGGCAGGGATTTGTTGATTTTCTTTTTCTTTAGATTTAGATGTGTTAAGTTCAGCTCTAAATGTAGTTTACACTATTTTCTTCGCTTGCAAAATAGATGCATTCAGATTATTCTAGCTCGCATCGGAACCAAGCAGTAGTTGTATTCAATGGTGCCTCTGACCTGTTCACTTGTTCATCTCACCTGTGTTTGTGTTTGTCTCTGCCTAACCTACAGGTCATGCATGCAGCTGCACCTGTAGCCTGCGCTTTGTACACCCTCAGCCCCTTAGGCAGTATGCTTCCAGTAGGTGGAGGCTCTTCCTCCCTCTAGCCTCCGTTTCTCCCCACTGCCTCCATGTTAACCCTGTTGAGCATGTTTTACTATATCTGTCTGCGGCGACGCTCCAGGAGTGGGACACGAGGCGAGGCTCTGACCAGTCGGCGGGCCGTGGAGTCCGGCCAGCGAGCGGTGTTGCCGGTCAGTGTGGAGGTGGAGCAGTATGCCAAGGAGGTTCTGGACTTCAGCTCTCACTATGGCAGTGAGAATAGCATGTCTTACACCATGTGGAACCTGGCCGGGGTACCTAATGTTTACCCTAGCTCAGGGGACTTCACCCAGACGGCTTTATTCAGAGCATATGGGACGTGGTGGGAACAATGTGCGAGTGCGCCGCCACCATTCCGTCGCACACCTAATGGCTTCTACAGCCAAGATTATATTGAGCTGGGATTCGAGGAGCCTGTTTACCCTACAGCAGTGGATGTGCTTGAGACTTATTACCCTGGAGCCATTGTTCAGATTCTGGCCTGCTCTCACAACCCTTTCTCCCAGAATCCACCTACTGACGTCAGGTAAAGAAATCTCCTCGTGGAAAACCATCATCACTCATTCTCACTTCACTATTAGACTGTTTAGTGAAGATCCCCTCCACTCAAAAATATCGAGGAGAGGGCAATGTTGTCCATGTATTTATGCTTTTGAAAATTTAAAACCTTTATTATACCGACTTGTATGTGAGCAAAGTTTTTCAATATTTAGTGGAATATTTGTTGGTATTAGCTGTGACCACCAGCTCTGGTCGTTCTGTCAGTCGATCTGTCCCCAAAAATTCCCCACTCTTTGGCGGTCACAGTTTTTGTCCTAGGAGGTTAAAATTTGGCATGGAGGTCAAGTATGAGTATGAGTGTGTGTGTGTGTGTGTGTTTGTGTCCATTTCAGCTGGCTAAAATGAGGCGTGGCAGTGGGAGTGGCCTATTGCAAAATGGTGCATAACTTCACAAACTTGCACAAGATTTTGTGGAAAAGCTGGTCATGAGCCAAAGGACAGCTGATTAACTATTTTGGCCAACTGGGGAAAGGGAGCGTGGTAGTGGGAGTGGCCTGTAACAAAAAGGTGCATCACTTCTAATCGGATTCTTGTAACGTGGCCAAACTTTGTAGAAAAACACACACACACACACACACTTTCATTGGTCATGGCTTGCCCCCTAAACCTTAGCCCCACCCTATTCCATACCTCATCAACTGCTGTTGTTGTACACTCCTGTGGGAGGCATCATTGCCAACAGTGATTTGTAGTTTTTTCCCTTTTCCCGGGTCCAAATATACAGTAAAGAAAGGATTTAACATTCAACTGGTGCACAGTATTTTGCATCCTGACATTTTTTTTGCTGCTGGTCGCCATTGCAAATTGGCTTTTTAAAAAAAAAAATTAGCTGCGACCAGCTGCTGTATGGGGCGCTCTGTCAGTTTGTATTGCTTTGCTGAACAGTGTGATGTCAGTGGACTTCACTTAAGTCTGAGAACTGAACTTAATTTGGACAAACCAGATTCGGTATAACACAAACTCAAAAACCACTTAAAAGAAGACTCAGAATTAATCCAAAAGCAAATGGACTTGTTCATATAGAGAAAAAAGTTTGTGTTAACATAGTGAAAGTTTTTATAGCAAACGTGGTAGTTGTGTGCAGGTTTGGGATGTAAACAAGACCCTGGAGCTTCCTCCTACGTCCAAAAGAATTCCTTGTATCAATTAATAACCGCTGTAACGTTGTAGCAAATGTTTTTGTGTGTTTCACAACCACTAATGCTGTTACAAGCTAACAGATAACAAACAAATAAAAAATGATAACTACACTTGCCATTTTAATTACTCTGCTTCTTGCTGATTTTGATGCACAACAGTCTCCTCAACTGAGTCTAGATCTGACTGAGGCTCAAACATGTGTGGCAGAATATCTGCCATGTTCCTCTAACCTCAGCCATCGTGATGAACACACACTGCCGAACAGTCAACCCAACACATGAAGTAGTGATTGGGGGTATATGGGGCCTGTACAAGCAGTGTGAAAGTAATGTTTGTTTATGGATAAATTGACCGATGATTAATTTGGTTAGGGGTCGTTAAGTCATTCAAAGCATCATAAGGCTGCTGGTCAAATTACATAAATAACTGTAGAGATGCAGTGGAAGCATAAAACTATAGAGAAACAAAAGTGTTACAGACATACTCTCAGTTTAAAAAAAAAAAAAAAAAAAGAGTAAACCTTTCCACTTGTTGGAGCTACAACTCTTGCTCCTCTTTCTTCTGTCCAGGTGGGAGGTGCTATGGTCAGGGGAACCCACCAAGGTGCTGACACCTCAGGCCCGCCAGTTTTCCCCTACCATCAAACATATCAACTTCCCCACTAACCTGTTGCGTCTGGAAGTCAACAGCTCCCTGCTGGACTACTACACGGAGCTGGATGCTGTTATCCTACGCGGAGTCAAAGAGAGGCCCATGCTGGCCCTTTACAAGATGCCTGTCATCGACATTAGCGACCTTAGTGACAGTGAGGAGGAGCTGTCTGATGTGGGAGGTCCATTCAGACAAGGAGGAGACAGCAAGCATCAGAAGACAGGCAATGGCTACTTTGACAAACTGCCATATGAGGTGATTAAAGACCTTTAGAATGTGTACACTGAGTCATTCAGGCCTGAGTGAAAGAGTAAATACACATAGAGGCAACAAAATTGTATTTTCTCTCTCAAGAAAAAAGGTATTTTTGACTTGTTTTAAATTCCTAAATATGTGAGATATAGTTTGACGAGTATGGAGGTCCCACCCTTCTACTAGCACCCATAGTAGTACTACTACGTAGATGACATTAAATGAGCCCTGTGAAGTTTTCTTACAAAGAGATTTAATTTGCACTTGTATTCAATTTTGCTTATCAAACCTAACTGTGTGTCTGTTTGAGCTTCAGCAGATGTGTTTGTCGTGCTGTTGTATTGTGACAATATATAGGCTCTCTCTCTCTCTCCCTGTCTCTCTGTCTCTCTCTTTCTCTCTGTCATATAACTTTTGGTATTTCCATCACAGGTTCAGTCTTAAATTTCATATTAGGTGGTATTAAAATGGTCTTAAAAGTCTTAAATTTAACTTGATTATATCTGTAGACACCCTATATTCATACTCAACTGGAAGGGGTGGTAAAAAAACACATTCATGCTCCACATAGGACCAAAAGGAGTTTCAAAACACCAGCAGTACTCATGATATTCCTTCTCTTATCTCCTTTCCAAACCACTGCCATTAACAGCAGTCTTCACAACCGCCATGTGTTTGTGTCAGAAACACAATATAGCTATTATCTGTCAGCTGATACCCGCCTGAGCAGCGAGTATTGTTAATTTACTGCCACACACACTCACATGAGCACAGCCATTGTTTCTTTCTGAGAGGCACACAAACGCAGTGCAAAACAAGCTGGCTCACCTCAAACTGATCCTGCTCACATTGCTTTAGGTCCCACATAACCACTGTTGAGATCTGCTGACAGAGGGGACACAATTAACATTCTCTACTTTGTTTTTGTCTGTTAATGTCTGCTGGGTTCCACTTCACTTAAATTGCATGTTATTCTCAACTTTCAGCTGTGTTGTCCTACCAGGCAAAACAATCATATGTTTTGTCCCCTCCTCCTTTTCTTACCCCTTGCTGTCTCCTTTCCTCTCCTAACCCCTCTCCCCATCTTCCATCCATAGCTCATCCAGCTGATACTGAGCCACCTGACCCTGCCAGACCTCTGCCGTCTGGCCCAGAGCTGTAAGCTGCTGCACCGGCACTGCTGCGACCCGCTACAGTACACCCAGCTGAGTCTGCAGCCTTACTGGGCCCGGCTGAGTGACGCCTCCCTGGGACACCTGCAGAGCCGCTGCACTCTCCTCCAGAGGCTCAACCTGTCCTGGACTGGCAACCGCGGGGCTCTCACCCTGGCCGGCTTCAGCAGGTCAGACTGTCAGGACACAAGTGCTTTAAAAAAGAAAAAGACCTTGGAAAACTAGCAATCCCTCATAAGGACGTGGATTTGTTTTGAGGAAGGAATCTTTTTGAAGTAGTTCATGACACAAATAAAATAAGAGCTCAAGTAAAAATATGTTAGCTTGTTGTCTAAAATAGAGACAAGTGGCCAAGAATGTTTCTGATGTGGGATGCATTTACTTTTCTCTTCCTTTACTCATGTCTTTGCCTCTCCATCTACCCCCCGCCCAGTTTCATGAAGGCCTGTGGTCTAAGCCTTGTCTGCCTGGAGATGTCATGCTGTCACTTCCTGAATGAGGCCTGTCTGGAGGTCATATCTCAGACTTGTCCAGGGCTGCAGGAGCTCAACCTGTCCTCCTGCGACCGCCTCCACCCGCAAGCCTTCTCACACATCTCCAAACTAACACGCCTCCGCAGACTGGTGCTCTACCGAACAAAGATAGAGGTAGGCGTGGTCAACAGTGTACACCTCTGTCCAGTCCAAGCACAGCAGGCAGACTGCTGCTTGGTTTAAGTTGTGTTTGTATCTTAAATGATTGACCTTGCTGGTTGTAATATTGGAACATAGATGTTACTTAGTTACCTTTTTGGACACGCAAGGCTGTTTTGTATCTAAATTTGCCAGCATTACTGAAACTAGAAGAAGGTGTCACTCGACATGAAGAAGTTCTAACAGGTGTCTGTAAGTTAAACTTGCAGTCATTGTAGAATTTTAGTCGTCATTGAGCTGTTGGAATAAAATGGAATAATGAGATATAATTCACAGAGGGAAAAGTCCAGGGAACTTGGTCACTTTTTACAGGAAAATCTGGGAATTTTTGGGAGGTTAGCAAACATTGATACAGCATGAACTTCAATTCTAAAATTCCTGTTTTGTGCGACATATTAACTTGCATCGTTTAGTTTTTTGAAGCCATAGGCCGCAGTCAAAGTTACATAGTGTTGCTTTAACATGAAAAAAACTTTACGAAGCACTTGAGTATGACTAATGACCTCCACAAGGGTCTTGTTTTGGGTTTAGCGCAGCTCATTCTGTGTTGTTTAAGATGAACTGAGTCAACTCTGAGTCCCAATGACCTAAAACGCACGTACTGCCACAGGTTCAGGCCTGTCTGCTGTGTAAAACCACTGTCTTGTGTTTTGGTGTTGCTCCTCACTGTTTCTCCAGTGTTTGTCATGATTCAGAGTGGCGTTGTTGGAAGAAGGCAGTGTAGAGTTTCTGCGGTGGAGCTGGGCAGCGTGCTGCAGGTTGTTTATACCCAGGCAAACAGAGCGAGCTGTGTGTCTGTTTGAGGCCCTGACATCTTAGCTGTCATTACCCTGTCACTGCTCTAATTAAATGGCTAGCTCACCGGAGAGAAGCCTTTATGAAGATGCCAGGGACAGACTCGAGCATACACACACACACTGAGCACACACTCACACAAAAGCGCTTTCACTTTCATGTCTCACACTTTCTCCTGCCACCGAGGTACATGTGTTGGCAGTGGCAGCGTTGAATTCCCATATCTCTATCTAAGCTGCACTGCCAGTGGAGTTGTGCCTGTCCTCACTGTGCTCGCCTCCGAGGGGACGTAAAAACTATCTGTTGTGCCATATTAAATTCTCTTAAAAACGAGAAGTGTTGTGAGAGTGTGCCAAGTAGCTGGCTGAAAATCACTTAGCAGGAACTTTGCATGGCATGAGTGGACATGTTACTGTTAAACGTATATTGTTATTTAAACATACACCTTTTTATATTTACACTCAGATGAGATGTCAGGGGTTTAGTTTGTTGTTGAACATGTGGCTCCAATTCAGCAGTTTTGTAGCTTCATTTTTTTCTGTCTTCTGTGTGTTGCCACCCATTGTTTCTTGACTCTCTTAGAATGTCCTGATTACAAGGATAGCAATGTTTCAAACTGGAATGGATGATTTTTTTTTTAATGAAACACTGTGAAGGTAATACTGTGCATCTTTCCCTGTTGTCTTCCTCCTTGTTGTCTCTTGCAGCAAACAGCTATTTTGACCATCCTGACTTTCTGCATAGAGCTGAAGCACCTCAACCTTGGGAGCTGTGTGAGGGTGAGCCTTTACACACACACAGTGAAAGAAAAGTAAAAACACGTCTGTTAAATTCACACACACACACACACACACGCGCACACACACACACACACACACACACACACACACACACACACACACACACACAC
>JAQLOL010000025.1:26240498-26253508 GCA_029783665.1 Naso thynnoides
CACACACACACACACACACACACACACACACACACACACACACACACACACACACACACACACACACACAATCACAATCTCCCCTTTGTTTTCTTCCCAACATTTAAACCACCATTACTTTGCTGTTTTGTCCCTACTTTTGCTCTCATCCTTGCACCTTTATTTCCTCTCACTGTTTTTGCTTTAATCCCTTTTACAGCATAGTGAAGACAGTTTCTCCGTGACACCTGATGAACTGTCCTTGAGAGTGGGTGAGGAGCAAAGCATTGTGGTCACCTTCAACGCACAGTGCAACAGAAAATATAGAGAAAGGTATACATATAGTTATTGCCTTTACATGTGCCTCAGTGGTTTCTGTTGCTTTTGTTCCGTAACCTGATTCTGTAAGTCTTGTAAATGAGAAACTGCAGTTACAGCCATTCAGAGTTCTTACTAAAAACAGAAAAGTCTCTCCTTTGTGTTGGGGAAAAAAAAAATCTGTGTTCATATGACAACATTGCGCATACGATCCTCCTGCACATGGATCTGCAAAAACAACTGAAAATGCTGTAGGATTCATGTCAGGTCTGTAGCTGGCTGTGTGACTTTGTAATGAGGCACCACAGAAAAAGACTACGTGCCTGTGCATAGATGTACAGCTCAGTTATCAGGCATTGTTGTTATTGTTGTCCTCCTCCTCACACATGGCTATTTGACAATGAAATATACTGAACATGTGCAAAGCAAGGCCGTGACATCACCGTTTTTACAAGGTTGGTGCATTGCCAGTTAGGTGGCATGTTCAGAAGATTAGTTTCTGGAACCCAGTCTCAAAAATTTTGTTTCCAGGCCTCCAAAACACAGTAGTGTCCTGTTTGCTGTTCAGAACCTTTTCGTGTAAGCATTCCCTTTAAATTGAAAAAATTCAATAACCACCACTAAAATTTGGCTGGAGGAACCTGAAGTTTTGAGTATTTGTCTTTGTCCCTGCATTTCTGACAGGACTGCACTTGGCGTGCTCGCTTTGAATTAATCCTCTGAGTCAGGCTGTAATTTGGAAAACTTGTTCCTGAGTATTAGTCACGGGTTATGTGTGAATAACTCACAACATGTCACATGTTTACCGGGCATTTCAACTCACTGACTGTGATAAACCTGCTTGTGCTTCTTGTATTGCAGCCTTCTCACAATCTTGGTGCTGCCATCAGGTCCTCAGTATGAGGTAACCGTAAAAGGAGATGTTGTCCCAGAGGACTCTGGGAAACCTGCCATTTCCTCTGCTCCTGCCTTCGGTTCTGGTGTGGCCAGTAATGTTCCACCAATTCTCTCAAATAAACAGTTCATAGCCTGGGGAGGGGTCACTCTTGGGCGAGCTGTGTAAGCACCTTTTCAGTTTTTTGTTAATTTCACTGTCTGGTTTACAGAAAAAGACTTCATGGGTATCAATTATTCACTGGAAAGTAATCAATATAAAATCTCAAGGCCCAGTGATCCAGGTTATTCTATTAAGGCATGTATAATGTTATTCATGAAATGGGACAAAGGATGTCTACAGGGAGTGTTATTCCTCAGATGCTATTGTAACGTAATGTACAATGTATTTACACTCATTGGAAGGAGTAAAGTACAGACCGCATTAAAAAAAAGCTCAATCCCCCTTAGGATCGGTGTATTCTTTAAAGCTTTAACTGAATACAGATCCAACCTTACTATTCAGCACAAATTATGGTATGTAGATAATGACACTGTCAAAACAAAGTTTGTCGAATGCAGTTTTTCAGTCTTCATAATCAACTGTTGCCTTTGTTTTTCAGCCAACAGAAGCTGGTTTTAAGGAACAACTCAACCAACGCCACACAGCAGCTACGGTTGCTTATTCGTGGTCAAGACCAGGACTGTTTTCAGGTACACTGTAATAACTACATATATGAAAACTGAACAAGAATAGAGCGAGGATGTTTTCCAGAATATACTCACGTGCTGTTTTTGTATTTGACATTCTGTTTGGAAACACCTGCACACTTTATTTTCATTTCTGTTGAGTCCCGTGTTAGTTAATCAGTGTTCAATTTCAAGTACTGGTGAACAGGTGGTTTTATTTGTACAGATTTTTCCTTTGTACAATCAATCGGAGCTAAAACTGGACCTAAAACTACTGATTTAGCATTGTACTCATAACATGCAATAGATCCAAAGTTATCTTTTTTTTGTTCCTATGCATTATCGCTCACTAAAGCATGCCTCATACATTTGCCAATAAGCACCAGCATTGACTCACATTAAGCATTTTGTCAAACTTCCTGCAGCTCCCTGTGTAATCACAGTAGAATACATGCAGCTTTTTGAAAGGTGGAGTCAGTAGCATTTGTTTGTTGCCATTTGTAAACACAACATTCAAACTTGGCCCCTCCTCCCAGCTCAACGCACCAGAAGTATCATAACTTACCGTGTACTACATATACTGCCATTCCGCTTACCTAACGTAACACAGCAAACTGCATTGGAATATTGCATTTGTTTAATGGATAAGTTGATAATTCAGCAAGCTAACAAGCTAACTGCTAGTGTTTAGTACCTAACTGTCCATCACAAAGTAGCCCAACTCTGCATCGCTCTTCCCAGCCTCCTTTCAGTGCTCCAAAACAGCTGAAAGCCAAACTGAGACTAACTCTCGCTATGGAACAAGTTTCATCCGGTTGCTCACTAGGGCTGTATTTCTTTTTCTTTGTGCTATGTCCATATTCGTAACTTTCTCCGCTCTGCACAGCGTCCAGTGGCTGTGCTCCATGGTGCTCTTACACTATCGTTACTTAAAAATTGATTGTGCGTCTACATTGCTCTTTACGGTAACTCATCCTAAGCAAGTCCCGAGTCAGCTAAAACATCAAAATACAGGCAGAGGGTGGTGTGTCCCCATACACAGTCACCACCACACATATACAGAGGCCCAGAAGTGATGACTGAGCAGCATTACTGTTGTATATGTCTATATTTTTTATTTTCTAGTAAAATTCTACCGAGTCCACCTTTAATGTACCAGTATGTAGAAATTTTCTGATGCAGTTTAATAAGCCCTGTTTTTACCATGATATTTTCTTAGCCAACTAGATGAGAGTTTTGCGGGAAAATGTGCTCTCTGTACCCTCTATCCTGATTGGCCAGTCTATGCTGCACTTCTTAGCCACAGGTGACATCAGTACAAGCTGTTTAGCCGTTCGTGCCTTACGCTCTAACTCTCCCCGATAACAGAGTGTCTGCAAGCGACAGCTGCCTCAAGCTCAAGCTGCGACGGACCAGACAACATATGAAATAAAATGCAAGCTGGTGCAAGTGACCGCAGCAAAGTTTTTCCCAATGAGTCTCATGCTACAGCTAACATTAACTTGCCAGCTTGTTAGCATGAGTTATCTTCTGCAACTTTAATCAAACCTAAATTTGTAATAAGCTGTTGTAATTTTCCTGAAATTATTTGCTCATTTTTTGTTTTTGCAGCATACGATTGACACTGTCTTTTTACCTCTGTTGTGATTTGTCTAACTTACAGGTACACGGCTGGTGAGCGCTGCCTCACTGAAGAAACTGCTCCAGTCTTGTCCCCAACTTCTCCTCCTGGATGTCTCCTTTTGCTCACAAATAGACACGCGAGTTGTCCAGGAGCTCTCGAGTGTCTTCCCCAATGTGGCCATCAAGAGAAGCTTCACTCAGTGACCAAGATTGTCTCATTTCATCATCTGCAGTCCAGAGGAAGGGAAATGATTGAAAGCCAACTCTGCGCTGAAGTGAATTAGAGTCGGGTCAGATGCTGTGGGAGATTGCTGACCTGCCTGCGTCTGTATCACAGACAAGATCTTCTTTTAGCGGTCAGTAAATGAAGCACTTGTACTGGGTGTGGAGGTTCTTTGGACTAACAGTCTGAACACAAACAACTACAGGCTGCTAGTCACAGGATTATACAACATGAGACTTTATAAAGACTTTTTTGGACACTTAAAATCTGGGTTGTTGCAGGAAAGCTGCTACAGCTTCACAGAATTTGAATCACTACTCTATTGCCAAGCAGCACAAGGCTAAATATGCCTTGATACTGGAATGCAAAACACACAACAAAGCAACACTTTTGAGCAGTCCTCTCTTGAACATGCTGTTAGGACAATGAAAAGAGACAAAACAAGTGCGAAACATACCGTTATTGGAAACTTGGAAATTGGGAATAATCTTGTTAGCCTGAAAGATAATTAAAGATCAGGGCCTTTGTCAGTGCCTTGTCAGAATGGCCAGCAGTCAAGGACTGTTTTAATGCATGAGGGTCATCTTGAAGATGTGTGTCAACATCAAGCAAGTTTGATGTAATTGTAAAAATTCATTCTCTGTTACTGTGTTCGAAGGTAATAGGAGCTTTAAAAATTAAAGCAAAGGAGTGAACGCAGCCTTATTTCATACACTGTCCTGTGGACAGTGTCAAGACAAACCTTAATGCAAGTGTGCATAAGCTAATTTTTTTCGTTGCTGCAGACAGAGTGCACAATCACAGACTGATCTCATGTTAAAAAGTAACACACCTGAGATTTACTGACGACATGTTTTTATGCAAAAGTTTATGTGAGAAAAAGCAGACTGGGACATTTGTTTGTTTTTCAAATCAACACCAGACGGATGGCCTAAACCCAAAGATATCCAATTTACAATAGTACGAAACCAAGAAACACTGCTCATGAAAATGTAAAACCATTGACTGTTTTGTCTTTTGGTGAAATAAAAAAACAAAACCTAAAAATTGAGTAAATTATCCAAAGTACGTGATACTTTTTCTTTCAGTTGATAAATCATTTAGTTTGTTAGAGGCCCTCTTTATCCAACATAGCACAAGACATATTTAAATTAACCTGATGTAGCTGAACTAAAGCTGAGATTTTTGTTGGTTTTTATCCGTAGAAAAAAACACCAGATGTAATGTGCCTGATCAGTAGGGATGAGCCGGGAACTTGACTGAAACTAGCCTGGGCCCTGACCAGAGACTCCACCCACTTCACTGAGTGGACTTAATTCTCTTGGTCAGGCATTGCCTCCACTTTGAGCGATTCTCCGAGGGAGCGGATTAGATTTTTGCTAACCCTTTCTCATTGGTCATTGCCTTTTCAAATTTTATCCATGCAAACTGTCATTACGTTGCCAGTGGGTGTTACGCCTACTGTAGAGTGTGTGTGGAGGGAAATCTAGCTAAGCAAGACAGTCAAAGTCCAAAAATGTCTCCACAAGCTGTTAAATAATCACATAGTTGTTGTTATATTGTGGTGTGATTGTGATTCTGACCCACCATTCATCATGAAAAAAGAGAAAAATAAATGTTTTTTGCTTTAAATCACATTATAATATCACTGTTATTAGACAGCAGGACATACGCTGTCATCAGCACAGATGAGTGGCAGCTTCTTTTTCACATATAGTTTAAATTCTGCTTTTTTTAAGACACATCAAACACACCACTGGTCCTGTAACGTAGCTTTGTCAGTTGAAATGTTGGTCAGATATTTCATGACCAGACTTACAGTTATGTTACTGCCAGCTCTCTGAGCTGCACTAGATGAGACTACAGTGTACTAATATTTACATCTTAGAACATGTTGCACATTTCTTTTCCTTGAAACTAGTAAAAGTTAGTGCTAATAAATATTATATGTTATCTAAGCTTTGAACCATTTGCCATACTGGCTGTGCAGCTAGTTTTTAGAAAGATTCTGAAGTCATTTTTGAGCACCACTTACAGGTTTTTTATAATTAGTCTATTAAAAGCAACAGTATGCACAGTTGCTGTGAAGATCCAGCCATCTGAGTGACGAGGAGCTCCCTATCTTATCTGGAAGTTTCCGTATAAGGTTGTGGCTGAGGTCCAACTTTTCCACACTGGTCAATTTGAGAAGATTGGAGGAGACACTTTGGGAAGATAGTTAAGCCCATGTCGCTATGGGTGTGTCCACACCGTCCACCCAGGGGTCATCCATTTTGCCATTTATCCCTTCTAGTTCCTCTGCCAGCTTTTTGGTAGAAGTCAACAGCTTCATCCACCATTTGGTGCTCGATTGTTTCAAGCACAGGAGCCACTTTGGGCATATTTTAGCATCTCTGCATCTGTATCAACTTTAACCAAAAAGATAAGACCCATTCAAGAACTCCATAAAGGCGTCCTTGTGTAATTTGCCTTTAGCTTCCTGGCTTTGTGCAGCCTCAGCAGCTTGTTGTTTCTGCAGCTCTGATGGCCCATTTTCTTGAGGACAGAGGGGGTTTTGATAAATGCTTTATTTTATGTTTGTTTGTTAAGAATGTCCACATACATCAATTTTGAGAAGTAGGCTGTGATGAAAAGTTTGCGACCATTATCCTCAGAGACAGAATTTCCAAACAGGTTGAGGGTGAAAAGGTTCTTAAGCTTCCTGAGGTACAGCACATTGTCCGGCCGTCCGAGGCGGTTGGTCACAATGCAGAAACTGAGTTTGCCAAGTTTGCCAAGTGTGTCCATGTTTTCAGCGACAGAGATTTTGTTGTTGGTCAAATCCAGCACTACAAACTTACGCAAAGACTCCAGACCCTCAGTTTTCTCGGGAATGGGAGGTTTCGGACTCTTCTTGCTTTCCGAAAATTCCGCTAGTAGGGATTAGCCGAGTAGTCAGCTGAAATGAGTATCTGGTACGAATAATGCGCTTTTTACGAACACGAGCATGGGATAAGTAAATTGCGTCAAAATCTGTGTGCATGATGAAAGAAAATAATCAGAGCTCCACCTCCTCTGTGACCCACTGTCACAGGCAGCCCTTCTGTCCAGTGTCCACAGGGATTAACCACCCTCTGCCGATACAGATACAGATAATTTGGTTGGTTGTACATATACAGATACAGATACTGATCATGCTGTACATGCTCATCCCTACTGATAAGGTTACTTTCTGTTTTAGTCTGCTCTTTATATCAAACTGGGTGTTTCATTGTTACAGCTTTGGTTACATCAGAAACTTTTCAACATTTATTTTTGTGCAAGTAAAGGAAAAAATATGGTCAGATTTTTAATGTCAGCCAGGCCAGCTGTTAATGACAAATGTGAATGCTTTGGTCATACAGGTTATGTTGTTGTTTTGTTAGCAAATGTTCTGGCTGTGTAATTTTAAGGCAGTGCTGCTGGGTTTCGTCTCCCTGTGGATAAAGTTTGAAAGTCACTAGTTCTTCAATGTTTTGATGATGTTGCATGCTTTTGCTGTTGTCATTCACAAAAACTGTCACTAATGTTTGACTACAGCCACAGTTTCTGCCAGTGGGAAGAAGTGCTTTGGATTGAGGACTGTATGTTCAAATAACACAGTATGACCTCAGTATTTGTCCTGTAACTCAGGGTCTTTAATATTTCACCTGGTTTTATTTTTTTTTAACATATTTAACTCCAGAAACCAGCACAGCAAACATCTATACAGACAGTAACACCACACTGAGTCAGCTTTGAGGTTATACTGCATCAGTGTTGCTCTTAAACCACAAACACAAGTGAAACAAATTACTTGTCAGCACTGATGTAACTGAGACAGAAAAAATTTAGGCTTATTATGTGTGGAAAGTTGCAATAATTGTGTGATTGTGGAAAAAAAAAAACTTATGTTCCTGTTTATTTAATTTTTGTAATATATGAAGCCACACTTGCATGTGGCAGAACTTGGAGAGCATTTTTTTGGTCTTGAAAAAACTTGAATTTTTCTTTTAAGCACATGCTATTAGTCAGTATTTGTGCCTTATACTCCTGTCTGAATGTGGCGTGACGTCCATGTGGTATAGATTGTAGTGAAGTGCTTTGCTTTTACGCTCCTTAACCAAAGTAATACACAGACACCTGGTCTAAAATGTTATTTAAGCTAATTTTCCTTATATACACTAACAGTAATATCCATTTGTGGAGAATCAGTGGTTGTTTGCAAACCTGAACCACAAAGAGTGGAAACACATCTTTGGCCTAGCTTAGCACAAAGACTGGGAGTATGTCTATAGCCTAATTGCAAAGAACAGAAGTAAATCTTTAAAACTGAGAATGTCTTTATGTTCTACAAATAACGCTGGGATTTTAAATTCTGATGTTTATCCTTAGTTAAAATCTTTTTTTTCCATTCTCAAAGTTTAGCCATGAACCTCTTTATTTTCTAAAATCCTGGCTGCGGTCTTGTTGATACTAATAGTTTCTCTTCTTTCAGTCTTTGTGCTAAACTTGACTTAACATGCAGATCATCATTATAATTGCACTTAATGCCCAAAATTCAAATAAATATTAAACATCTAATCTAATTATTGGTTTCATGGAAACCCCATGAAACCCCCAAATGCTGGTTGTACTATTAAAGTGCATTTACGTTGAAATGGATATAGTGTCGGTTTATTTCCGCTCTGAGTTGTGTTTTAAACAGAACAGGCGTGATTTGAGCAATATCAGACGAGAGGGAGTGCTGTTGTACTGAATATTATCACAGCTGTGATGCAGTTGCAGATGATATTCAGTACAACAGCACTCCCTCTTGTGTGATATTAGTTTTATATAACAGTTCTACAAACTCCATTTATTTAATTGTAATAAGCAGAAACAGGTGGTGATTTTGTTGTTTGTTTAATCATTTATTTGACTCCACCAACACAAATAGTTCTGCAACTGGATTGGGACAGGACTGTTGCTAAGCAACACAAACAGTTAACATATTGCTGCACAAAAGTTTACTCTATAAGTTACAGCAGGGCTTGCTTCCTTACAGTTTGTTTTAAAACCAGTAGTTGGTGATTAGAACACCTGTGAAGTGCAGTAATATGTATAGTTAAAAGTTCTAGTGCTGTTGTACTCTGTATCAGCACTCATGGAATGCCTCTTGTCCAATCAAATTACTTGGTTGTAACTAAGAGTTGTATAAAACAGTATGACAAACCAGCCCTCCCATTCAGATGATGCAATTATCACAGTATGTGGAAAAAAGGAAGTTGAGGTTGACAGCTGTTTAATTCCAGCTAAATGACTGGAAGCCAACAAGTGCATACATCACATTTTCTTCACACACCCAAATCTAGGCAGTGATTATTTTATGTACATTTAGAGATAATTATGTCTAAAATGAAAACATTGATCTTGTATAATGTGTACAGCAACTATCAGCAACACACTCATTTATAAAGACAGACTGTTTAAGAGCGGATACCGTTCTGATGCCGTTTGGCTCCAGTATTTGTGTTGTTTTAGCTCCCTGCCTTGAGCGACTGGGTTGGCCTTGTTTTCTGCAATGAATATGCATTCTCTCCTCTCCCTCTCTGGATGTGTGATAAACCTTTGTGCCATTGGTAGGACATGCAGCGTTGCTCCCTGTGCTGCAGCGTGAACGCCACTGTTGTGTGAAAAGACTGTGCCTGTGTCATGATGAAACTGGGTGCTTCACTTTCACCAGATTTTAAATAAACTGCAGACTGATGGCTCATATGAATCGCTCTGTGTCTGTGCCGCTCTTTTCATTCTTATGGCCCTCTGATTCTGGATATCACAAGAAATGTGGTGCTTCAAATTTTAGTTGCATCGCTGAAATCAACTCTCTAATATACCTTTTTTTTTTTCTAGCATGAACAACACACCATCACTGACAAATACGAATTGTGTTACTGTATCATGCTGAGGCGTCATAAATAGTAGCGTAAGTGTGATTGGGAGAAAAGTAGGGTCATCAGCTGATTCCACAACAACTAGCAAGGCCATTAGTCAGGATGACTGACTGGATAGTTGTGGCAGAATGATCATTTTTGCCTTAACCCTCAGCCATTTTACAGTCTATTAATACCACAGAGAGGAGTGACATTAGCTTGTCTTCTTAACGGCCTTTTAATGAATTGTTTATGCCTGGTTTAATGATGTATATTGTGGCCCTGTAATGTGCCCTAATGACGGAGAACGAGGCGGCCTCGGCTGAAGTATTAATTTGGACTGCCTCCCCAATGATTATTCCTCAGCCAACGACACCACTGCTGCCGCCTCTGCTGCTCTGCGTGTGAGCGCAGATACAAGCGTGATTCATGGAGGCTTTCCGCTCTGCGCTACAGCTTGATTTCTCGCTGTCACACTCCTCTGTGTGGCTGATATATCCAGGGGGATCCACAGCAATTAGTTAAACTTTTTATTTGTCTTTCAAGAGCTTACAGACGCAGCTTGATGAATCTGAGGGGGGATGTATGGATGAAGGCGTTCCCGAATAATAAATCCAGCATTAAAATGTAAACATAGGAAAGGTTCCGAGGCTGGCACAAGGTTGCCCCAACCTCACGCCTCCTCTCCTTTCTCCCCCCTTCCATCTACAAACCACCAGAGTGACACCTGAACATACCTTGACAAATATGGCAGCAGCTCCCCGGTGCAGTAATAGTCTTCTCCTCAGTGAGACACGTGTCTGCAGAGCGCTGTGGTCTCAGACCTGCCTGAGGGAGACCTCGCCGTCATGATACCCATCATTATGTGGCTTGGTGTTCCTTCTCTAGTTTCTCGACTTAGACTTTAATAATGAAGACATCCCTGTCAAGCCTGCGCACCGCTGTGTCTAAAGCTTATTATTTTTGTGTTGTTTTTAAGGATGTTGAGAATGTCAGTGCTGCGCATCTCAAATCCATCTGAATACTTTAATCCATAATCCATAGGTACTTTATTGAAGCAGTAGAAATGCAATGTTTGTTTTAGGCAAGTCTAAATCCACGAAGATACAGTAACTGTTTTGTTTCATATACTCTGTAATATATGAATACATAAATGTGTAAATACTGCAGTGTGCAGTGTAAATAGGTGACACAACAGCTCGAACATTTCATAACCCGGATCTGACGAAAGTGCTACACATATCGTGTTAGTGTTTCCCAAATTAAGACTGAGTATCTTATGAAACCTGTGTTTTCTACTACGGTGCATCTTTGTTTTTAGCTCGCTTGATTTTTTTTTCTCTGTTTTAAAAAGCAAAAAATACAGATTCCAGAAATGTGTTTTGGGCCAAAGTTTTCAACAGGTTTATGTTTTTGACTTGTGTCACTTCAAATTGTAAAAGCACCTGCTTGTGATCTGTTACAGGTCATTGTCTTAGTATGGATCTGAGTTAAAAGGAGTTAAAAAAAACAAGAAAAAAAAGCATTGATCAAAAGATGTGCTTCAGTTATTTGATCCCATTAATGGTCATGTGACCTCACAGGTTTATAGTGGATCCCTGTGAGGTGACTCAGTGCTGCAGAGTATTTAGAGTCACTGTTGAGACAACTTTGTCCATTTGAATTATTGAAGAATATTTTCTGGTTCTTCTGACCTTAATGATATCTTTGTTCCCTTGTAGTGGAACAAAAATGGAGGAAAATAATATTCAAGATAAACTTAATACATACAGTGAAGCTACTCAGTTGAAAGTTACCCCACTTTAATTTCATCATATGAAAACCCTGAAACTAATGAAATGGGACAATAATCAGTGTAAAGCACTGTTATTGTATTATTGTATTAAGTCTTATATAACTTTATTTTTGATTTTATGTAATTTTATTTATATTAGTAGTAGTATTTATTTGTATTGGTCACTTTGACTAACAGAAGTCTGACTGACCGGCTCAGATCTATGATGCTGGAATTCAACAGCTCACACTTTTTCACTGTGGGGGGTTTAGGTCAGTCGACTCATGTTAAGGTACTAAGTGTCTGGAAAGTAATAAGCGGTTTGTATATATTAGGGGTGTAAGAAAATATCAGTACATATCGATATTGCAATACTATATTGAACTATTGATTTCTGATTAATAGTTTTATTTATTTCATTTATTTTATAGGGACAAATTTATATCAGTATGCCAGAGTTGTGTTACAGTAGGCTCCCTGTCCTGCCTTGCTTCCTCCATCTTGATTGCTGGCATCAATTTCTATTTGTCATATTTGTTGTTTTACCACATTTTAATACAATGATGAGGTTTTCATGCAAAGATTCCTGGCAGTGGTTCTTTCTTTTTTCTTTTCTTTTTAAAAAAGGAACCACTGATTCTTTTTTTAAACCCCCTACTGCACAAAAGCTATTGCTATAATGTTCTCATTGCACAAAAAAAAAAAAAAAAAAGGTTTATTGGTATTGTGGTGTGTTCTTTATGTTATTACAGTTTTCCCAAAATAAGATTTCTAAAACAGTATATAGTATATCACCTTGCTTACAGTATTGCAATATATTAATATATCGTATCGTGACTCTTAGTATCATGATACGTATTGTATTGCCAGATTCTTGCCAATGCACAGCCACAGTATATTTGTTTTTGTTTTCTTAATTGCAAATGGCAAATGACGTGTATTTTAATTTGTAGATGAAGACAATGAGAAGTAGTTTAAGGCTCCAACAAGCTGTAAAGTTACCTTGCATTGGGACTTTTTTTTTTTCATGTGAGAAACTTACATGTTCGTGTTTAGCACCATTTTGTCCCCTTTGGATGAGAAATACTCGTGAGTTACGTGTGCATCTTAATGTAGCAGCCCACCAGGAAAACTTTATACATTTTTTATAATTATCCTTGATTTTTTTGTAAACTTTGACTGTTGTTCTGTTTTTGTAAACTTTGACTGTTGTTCAGAGCTTCCTGTTCTGTGAGCAGCCTCAAACAGAAACTCTTCAGAGGCTCACGGGCGTTCTCAAACCGAAGCTGCTGTAAGATGGCCTTGCTGAGAGACGAGCATGTTTCACAAACAGGCCGAGCAATTATAGCCTGAATAATTATATGCTGAAGAGGAGACACGATTCGCCCCACTGATCAGCAAAGTTCATGTGAAGTTATAATTAAACAATAACTCGTTTACAAATGAACGCACACACGCATTTGTGTACTTAAGTGTGCAGAGTGTAATTAGCTGCGCTGCATCTGAGTGAGATTGAATAACAACAATGTCAAATGGCGAAATTATGTTCTGCTCGTGAGCTTGTATCACTGTTATCTGTGGCTGGAGGGGGGGGGGCTGAATGAGTGATTGATACAGAAGG
>JAQLOL010000025.1:26281134-26291134 GCA_029783665.1 Naso thynnoides
CCCCCCCCCCCCCCCCCACACACACACACACACACACACACACATTATGATACATACAATGAGCACATACACATACATTCTATGTATAGACTCGCAAATGTAAAAAAAACACGCAAGAATTCATGCACGTTCTCTTTCTGACACACACTTACAAACACACAAATTGACACATGCGTGTAAGTAAACCTGTACACAGACAGACACACACACACACACACACTCACACACGCACACACAGACACAAGCATGTAAAACTATACATCCTTATAAACATTATGTGAGAACTGTCCCTCAAACCCCATGCGTCCCTCTACCTGCTGAAACAGTAAAACCCACACATATCTCTTATCCAAACAAACACCATTAAACCAAAACACACAGAGAAGCGGATAAAAAAGACACACCAAAGCCTACGTGATGGTATATAAAGAAAAAAAAAAAACCTCATCTCGGCGAGGCGAGACGAGGCACCTGTCAGCGCGGCGGCTCCTGCTACTACAGAGAAACATCAGGAAACAACAACTCAATTAAACACACCATCCCTGTTCAATTACTGCCACATAATCACAGCAATTTACCTTCACTTGCTGCACAGCCACGGTAAAAACACACACAGGGGTGAGCACGCACACAGAGACGGAGAAGCACGCACAAACACACATGGATGAGGCTGGATCACAAAAGACACCCGTAGCTTCATCCTACACATCACGATTGTAAAGCTCACTGTGTGGTGTCTGCTGGCTACCTGGCATGAAAGAGAGACGCAGGACGTTGGATGTTTGGCTGAGAAATATATAATTGGACTGCTGATTTGCTGTGGCTCTAAAAATAATTACATTTACATGCCTGCTATAGTATACATGACATCACAGGTATCACAGCTCCTCTCCTGTAGATGCAGTTGCCATATTTTAGGGTATGCATGAGTGCATTTATACAAGTCTATAAATGTTTATATGCAAATGTATCAAGGTTTTGGGAGAATTCTGCATCTTCATAATAAAGATGATCATATATATCAAAATTAATCAATCTGTTAATCAGCCATTGTGTATGTATACATAGGTTGTGCAGCAGAATCAGGAGATTTTAGCATACATTAAGTCGTATTAAAGCAATACTAGAAGCAACATAATTATTTTTGACAGGCCCCAGATTTGTTGCAATGTTCCTATTTTGACATGAATATATGTAATTAAATCCTCTTTGTGATTCTGTTGTCATTTAGTATACATTCTAATAACAGACCTGTAATAAGTCCAATATTTATGAAGGTTATGTACTTTAGTTTTTGTTCAGTTTTAGAGAGGTGTTCATTCAACATTAGAATTATTTTGGAGGACACAGATTGCAGTGCCATTAATCTGCATTGTGCATTACTGAGAGGTGTTTGTAATACTTTGTCTACCCTCATTAACATAAGGTATGATTCATTACAGTCCTGCTGTGGACTCTGTTTGTTTTAGCCACAGAGGAAACTGGCAACTGTATTGCTCTTATTCTCCAGTGAACTAAAGGGGTGTGGAGGCTCTGACAGAGGACATTTCACAGAAAATCAGTAATTGTTATTTACTTTGTGACTTGTACTTACACTAGGTATGTGCGTGTGCGTTCTATTATAATTACAAACCTGACTGTGAACCGTGTACAGAAATCATAACGTCACCCGAGTTAAAACCTGAGATCCTTTAGTATTGATACCACAGGACCTAAAACTATATGGACAAGGACTGGCAGCTCCATGCTAAAATATAAAAAAAAAAACCCAAAACATTGTGTTCATGTGAAACATTTAGCATCACAACTTGATGCAGTTCTAAAGTTAAATATCAAGTATGTATGACATTGTGCAATATAGGGCCTTTACAGTATTTTAGTTTGTTTGGTCTGAGGCTGTCTTCATTGTTGGTGATTTTTTTTTAAGTTCAAATTTTAAAAAAAATAATATATGCTGGCACACAATGACATTTTAAAACATAATGTCCCTCCACCTTTCATGCAGCTGCTATTGCAATGGCCTATATGTCACAGCCTTCTGCACAAAGTGTGCACAAAGAAACTTTTGATTTAGGTATGGAAGAACTAGACTGACCTGCACAAAGCCCTTATAACTCTCTAACACCGGCAGTATTTAGTGTAGAGACACGAGAAAGAATCTGCTCATCTAGTTCTTTTTGAAAAAGTGAAAAAAAAAATTCCCTTAATTTAGACATTTCTTTAATGTGTACAATAATTTAATAAGATGAAAATATCCAAATAGCATTGAAATATCAAATACATTGTGCACACAGTAACATCACTCTGGATAAAGTTCAGGGCGGGAAATCTACTATAGAATGATGTCACTGGGGAAAAGACCGAGGAGAGTGTGTGTGTGTGTTTGTGTGTGTGTGTGTGTGTGTGTGTGTGTGTGTGTGTGTTTGTGGACAGCAGATTGACTAACAGCTTGAACTTGGGTTAGATCCAGGGGCATGGAGAGGGATACATGGATGGATGGAGATAGAGGGAGAGGAAGAGTGGGGAGAGCCATTGATTTCTCAACAGAGAGATCAGCATCTTGACAGAAAGAGAGGAGAGAGCAACAGAGCAAGACACACACACACTCCACACACACACATGCATGCACGCACCCACCCACCCACACACACACACACACACACACACAGGGTTCCCACTGTGGGCATCAGGTAAATTCTGCCACTTTTCCATCTCTTTCCAACTATTCATAACAGCTGGAGTACTTTCACGGCCTAAAGTATTTGGTTTAGAATAAAATTTGGATAATATTCGGGGTTTTCATGCAGATCAGAAGTGAAAAAGTTGTGAAATTTTCTTTCTTGATGAAAAAATTTATTGAATTTCTTGCCTTCCTGGCAATCTTTCAAAAGTCCATGATATTCCAGGACCTTTCTCGCCACTTGGAACCCCCATTGACAAAGATCAACAGGAAAGTCTGGTTCAGTGTCTCTCTCCCAGCATGCCTTCGTGATTTTAACAACCCTAAAACCTCCGACAGGGACACTAGGACAGTGCTGTGGAGTCGTGCCGGTGTGGCTAACGAGGTGTACGTGTGTGTGTGTGCGTGTGTAGGTTGTGGGCACTGGCATCAGCTGACACACACAGTGGAGGAAGAGGTAGGATTGGGGAGGGGCAGCCAGAGGTCATGCTGTAATTACACATCACTGTCCCTGTGGTCAGCAGCCCGACTGACTTCCTTTGACTACACTACCTCAGCCAAAGAAGCAGAGATGGCAGGTGGAGGTGATGGGAGTGGAGTGCACTTGTAAAAAAAAATAAAATAAAATAAAACTGGTCATTTTAAATTTCACTTTAAATTACTTGTTTATTTGTCCATTTTCTGCTTCAAAATTAACTGACACACTGATTGATTTTGCTTTCAGTGTGTGTCGTTTTTCGGGGCACTAAAAACCTGTGTCAAACCTCTTCAGTAACCCTCCTCCACTCTCTCCCCTCAGTTCACATGTTCTCGAAGTAGTGCGAGTAGTTAACACTGTCACGTACCGTGTGTAGTCCTGTGTGGGTCGTAGGTGCCGTAGAGGATGAGAGTAGCGCTGAGCAAGGCTCCAGGTGCCTCCTCGTTATTTGGCCTCGTACACTTCCTAACTGTTCCTTTGTGGTCAGTCACCTGAAAACAAGCACATCAGCAAGGAAATCTTTTCACCAAAAACCCTAAAACGTGGAAAACTTTCTCCATGTTCTAATATTAATTAAACCACTGCTTGTTTGGACTGAATTGGGACAAAGAAGTTATGATTTGGTTGATGTAGTAAATGAGTACATACTGCTATGTAAACTATTCCTTTTACAAATACGGTACTGTTTCTAATAAAAACACAAGAGCTTGGTACCAAATCCTTTTATTCTTTAGAGACACTTTATTTTGATATGCTGCGTGTAGTTTCCTGCATTCCATGAACTTTCTGGAAATGAAACCACTCAGGTTCCACAGCAACATATTTTTTAAAAACTAGTTTTGATCATACTTGCTATTGTGTAAATGCATGAAGAACAGAGGTTCCTTGACTTTCTGGCTCAGTAACTCAGGTGCACTATGGGAAATTGTAGGGTTCCGATTTGTAAATTCTCATTTGGACAGGTGTCTCTCTGTGGTGCGAGGATCAGCATGTAACTCAAATGACTATGAGTGGGATCGGTTTCAATTCAAGTTAAAACAGCTTTTAAAGACTGATCATTAATTTAGCCATTAATGATCTGGTGCTTGCCATTTAGATTTTGGTTAATTAATGTATTGTTGTTTGTATTTTGTGCTTTTTTTGTATGTTTTTATAAAGTCTAAATTGGACAGACATGGCAACCCCACTGACTACCTTAAGCTGTAAACACCATGATATGTGATGGTTAGCATTATTTACCTTGCCATCTCTCACAGTCTGGGTAGATACAGTGCAGAGACAAAAAAAGAGGCAGTGCCAGAGACAAACTTTTCATCTCATTTGGCATTCTGTCTTTGTTGTACTCACAGCTGTGTGTGAAAGAGCATTCTGTGCTGCTGCTGGTCAGTGTCTCCAAGAATTAGACTATACAAGATGCAACAAAATAAAATTGAAAAGATGAAAGTTGCTGAAGTTTGTCTCACTCTATGGCACCTTACATGGGACATAGGATATAACAAAAAATCATGATACAAGATAATTTTAATTCCCTCCTCCTGAGATGATGCCTGGTATTATGTTGCTGCAGAGGTGTGGACTCTACAGGCGGGTATCGCAGGATAACTCACGATACGATACGCGCATGTGGCCTACAATAACAATAATATTACAATACAGCAATTCTGAAAGAACTGATTTATTGCAAGACAACTACATAATGATACATCACGATATCTGTCTAACTGAAGAATACGAAATGCACAAATTACATAAACACAAAAATTTTGTTTGTCCCATTGATGCTGTAAAAGCCAAAGTGGGTTGAGGCTTTAGAAAGTGGCTGGTGCGTCTCTTTAAATCTTTTCATCGCTGCCCATCATTATCCTGCTGTCAGCTTCTTCTTCAGCCAGTTAATTTTCATTCACATTACCCACATTCATTTTATAAGCGCCACCGTGAGGAGCCAAGAAGTAATGATGCTGGTGAGTCAAACTGGCAAGGAAATTTGTTTACAGCTATGTGTTATTTTAATGAAAATATTTAGATTTTTTGTGCTAGCAATACGATTATTGTATCTCAAGAGTCAGGACAACAATATATTGCTGTATGGTTATTTTGTCCCACCCCTAGTGGACTTGTGCCACCTGACTAAAACTTGAGTAGCTCACGTCCTGAATCTGAGGACTCTATCTCTCTTTGGTTTTTGTATGGAGACAAATGTCATTTTAACCAAAAACAATGTTCTTTGGTCCAGAGTGGTTCAATGACAAACTTCACTCCATATAAACTACCTACATCTGCAAGAGCAGCTACCAAGCCATGGTGTTTGAGTGTGTGTGTGTGTGTGTGTATTCCTTATATATGTGTGTGAGAGTGTATGTGCTCCAAGCAGACCAGAGGCCAGGCATGGCGGCCCCCAGCTGAGCGCTGCATTGATTTGTTGTTGGTAAACAAACAGCTGGATGCTACAGGTGGATCAATACGCCTCGCATGCCTGCCAGCCTCCCAGCATGCCTTTCTACTGGGTCGACATGGCTCTCCGAGGAGCTGCGACCCCACTGTCGCTTGGTAGCTTCAGGAGTCAAATATTTTGAGTTTCTAATTGACCTGAAGGTAATTGTTTTTACATTAATTCCTGAATTTCAAAAATAATGCTTTTAGATGCCATTACTGTACACACAGTATAATTTATTTAGCATTTACATATCATGCTGCTGATATCAGCTGTGAGTGCACTTAGTGCCAATCAATAACCAAACATTAAGAAAAAAATAAGCAGCTGGCATGATAGAGATTATATTTAACTACAGTGGCAAAGAAAGGGTGCAAGATACAAGCAGGAACAAAACCAAGGCAAGGAGGAAGGAGAAACTAAACTGACTATTAGACAAAAGAGAGACAAAGAAAATGAAAGGATTAGAAGAAGCAGGAGCAGGGGAACAGAGGGGAGAGGGGAAGGATTTTAAAGCGAGAGAGAAAAAGTACAGAGAAAAAAAAAGGAGAGGTGGGGGATTAGTGATGGGAGAGAGATGGCAGGATATCGAAACGGGTGAGTGTCAGTGAGTAGAAAGTAACGACCAGCGATAGAGAGTGAGCCTGAAAAGAGAAAGGAGTTCAAAAAGACAAAGTGATAGAGAGAGGAAAACAGAGAGAGAGGATGAACAAAGATACATGAAGCCAATTAGAGGCTAAGAACATCATTGAGAAAGACATTTACAGGAGACAAAGACACAAAGAGTGATGGAAATGAAACACGTTTGGAGGTGAAACTTAAAATAATACTTGGCTAATCCTAAAATCAAAGCCTATTTAAAAAAAAAAAAAATATATATATATATATATATAGGCTGCCCTTTGCCACCACAGTCCTCTGTGGCTGCAGCCCACTGTCCCAGAATGAACCTGCAACATTCCAAAATTACAAACTGCCTAATATCTACACAACCCTGAAGTAATGCTGTGTGTTCCCCTAATTTTCGAAACATGATGCAATCGCAATAATGACTTACCCAGTCAACAAATCAACAAAAAAATGAAAGTTCCTCACAGCAACTTCACCATCAAAGAATGATATTCAAAAAACTAAACATATTTCTGAATTGCTGTTTTGCTTAATAACTATGACATTATCCTGCACACAGCTCTTTAAAAGCAAAAAGAGTTCATCTTAAAATATTTGATTCAAGAGTGATCATAAAACGTGTTCCCATGTTTTTGGTTTTTTTTAAAGAAAATGTATCATTTTTAATTTTGATGGCATTAGTGCATTATTACATTCTGAAACGGTCTGCGATAAAAACTGCACTTTGTTTTGTAATTACATCACATTTTCTACCTTTCATAAATCAGCTGATAGGAGCAAACTTAATAAGTTGATAAGTAGCAGTGCAGCACTCTGTAGTGGATATACAGCATTTGTATTTATATTTAACGTCATGAAATACGCTTATACGATTGAAAACTGCACTGCCAGACATTTTGTTTTGTCTAAGATGTCATTTTGTGTGGGTGGACAGATCATCACAATCGCTATGTGAAATTAAATGTAAGCATTTCATGAGAGCGCAAACCTTCGCCTACCAGATTCAGATAAACAATTACAATTTCATGGACTTGGCTATAAGACAGGACATAGGCAAGACAAATATGTTAGTGCTGAAAAGTAAATATAATAGTATTTTTACAGGGTAAAATATGATGCAGGAAGTTCGTAGAAAAACTTGCACTGTTCAGTTTATGTTCATGAAATAAACAGAAGCTTCAAAATAAAGCCCTAAAAAGGAACCTGTGAGTGTTGGCTGTGTTGGAGCGGGAGGCAGAGTCAGATGGGAGGGGAGGAGGAGTCTTGCTGCGTCTACATATGTAAAGCAGCAGGGAAGCAGCAGTGTGTCAGACTGAGGCTCTGGCCCAACCTGAGCTCCTCGCTGCTCCCTCCAACACATCAATCATCCGAAACAGGGCCATCATGGCCACACTGCATGCTGGGAGACACACACACACGCTCAGGCACGCACACACCGCAGCAGTTCTAAGCACAAACTGAACAAACACACATGAGTGCACAAACATAAACATTAAAATTGCATACACGCGCTCACACACACATGCTGGACAAATATGTAGTGAATTGCAAACACATGCACATACACCCAGAGGTAAAGCTACACACACACACACCAACCCACAAACATACACACACATGGATGAACTTATACAATCATTCTGCAACACACACACAGACAAACACATACGCAAAAACATACACAGTGCTCATACAAACACGTAAAAACACACATGCGCGCGCACGCACACACACAGAGTCACACTCTCTGTGCCTCACAAAGCATGCAGACAAACAGAAATAGGTACCCTGTGCCCACAGGGTGCCCTCGCCCCCGACCATCTGTGATGGGTGCCAACACACAGTGGGTGATATTTACATGGAGGCCCAACCCCCCTCAACCCCGTTCACATACACAGACGCGCACACACACACACACACATGCCCAAACACACACAAAGAAAAAAAAGAAAGAAATACCCACAAAGGGCCGCATGGATCGCTTGATCTCCCAAAACTCATTAACATGCAGATATATGCAAATATATGCACCTCTAGAAATCCACCTTGGGCCAGAGTGTGTGTGTGTGTGTGTGTTTGTGTATGTGTGTGTGCCTGCGTTTGTGTCGCGTGTGTGTGTGTTTGTGTGTGTGTACATATGCATTTTGTGTGTTGCTGAAAGTACACAGTTGTGAGAGTGTGTGTGTGTGTGTGTGTGTGAGTTTGTTCCCACTGTAGTAACTACGGAGCCACTGACAGTGTGTCTAAACTTGATGCTGTGAGTGAGTTACTGTAGTTCGATGCTGTGACAGCAAAGTGTGAGGATGCTTTTACGCTTGTTTACCAGAGGTGAGTTGTACTTTTTCTTGTTTTAAGTATTGCATTAAATTATCACTTTACTTTTACAAGCTATAAACTGCAATTTCAAATCCCAACTAACATAACCCTTTTAAAATAAAACATTTAGGACTTCGGGATCTGCATTCAAGTTCTTTTTTCCTGATTTCCTATGGTCCTCACTTGGATTTGGAATAGTGGACATAGCTGTGTATCAAAGCTCCACCCCCAACTTGCAGTGAGTAAATGATATTTAGTTAATACACTCTAATCACCCACACCAACAACTACTGGACCAGCACTTAAGTGTAAAACACAACAACCAGTTAATGGATTCAATTATCAATCTTGTTTACATGAGAAGAGGTAAAATTCTGACATCTTTTCCTGACAATTTAATCAATTATTATCATTATAATGGGTGCAGGAGCACAAACAATATCTAAAATGTTTGAAATAAAAAAATAAAAAATAAAAAAAATAAAAGTCCATTGATATTCATCAAAGTTTCAGCTTTTTGAGTGATTAACTTTGATGTACAGGTACATTTTATGACATATTTTGTTAAAAACATACATCTTTTAAATTGTAATTATTTAAATGAATTGCACTGAAAACACTGCACTAAATTATACTTGGCAATGTCATTTAGCATCTTTACATGTGACGTTTAAACAACCAAAACAACCAGGATACTATTTGTTCCGGCTGCACGGACAGATTGAATCTTAGGGCTCTATTTTGCTAGTTTATGTGCAGGTCCTGGCATTTTGGTAATTTGGTTCAGTTTAAGTGGCTTTTTTTCATGCCTGTGCCAAGTTGCTATTTTTGTGGACCGGCATGAACCTCACTGTGCTGAGCTGGGTTGAACGGCGCAACAAAGGGTGTGTCAGTAAAGACATGCTGATGCACTGCAGCTTTGGCGTCATTTTTGAGGTGAACTTGCGTTTCTGCCCTCCCGAACTGGTCTAAGTGCAGCGCAGCCGGCAGAGCACAGTTTTCATGGCTTTAGTGGGCAAGAGCCCACATGAACAGACCCATCCAAAATCCCACAGGCTGGTTTGATGGATGACCTCTGCGTTTCCTCCCAATCACATAAATAATCAAAATGCATTCTATTTCAGTTAATCATATAAAATATTAAGCTGACTTTTGTCTGTTAAATTGGATGTGAATAAGGTAGCTGACATGCATCATGATTCACTGGTCAGCAGCTGACCTGGCACCAGGGGAAGAGCCATTTATAATATTAGCGACCTCTTTCCAAGCCTATTTGACTTCACCAGCCCATGGAGGCTCACTCGTAGTATCGTAAATTTGGCGATTACAAGCCTTAACCTTCTGGACAAGCGTGTCAGTTTACTCCTGCGTAACGTTTGGCTGGCGGTACCCGACTGCTTCGTATTCAGTCATTGGGACATAGACATTGTGCTGCATCACAGCAGCCATAAAGGAAATGAGAGGA
>JAQLOL010000025.1:26304923-26317300 GCA_029783665.1 Naso thynnoides
ACCATCTGTTCAGTGCCTGAAAAGGTTGGTGACACCTTCTGTGGTACCAACAACTTCTAATTAAGTGGCCAGGAATGCAGCAGCGGCTCCAGCGCATGATTGGTGGGCTTGCTTTAGTTATCCCGACGACAACACAACGGACCCCAGGTCGGTTTCACGCACCTCTCCATCACATCTGGCCAAGGGCTAATGAAAAATCAACCAAGAGTGAATACAATAAACACTTGATGAAGGTGACACGTGACTGGAGCAGCCAACAAACACCATATTTACTTTTGTTTTCACTGATTTTCTTTGTCCCTGCTCTGTAGCACTTAATTGAATGTTTATCAGAAGCATACAAAACAGCATTAACCCTATGGTCAATCCCAGCGTGGTTTGTTTCTGTTATATCATGATGCCCTAATTTCATTAACATTAGGATTTAAATGAAATGGCAAATAGACTTAACATTCTTCTGATTTCCATCGCTCTTACAGCCAAATCTGCTGCTCAGAAATGTTACTAATTAGGCTTATTAAGTAATTAAGAAGAGGTCTTAATTATATCTGCGCCACTGGGACCTGCGCGGCTGTAACCATGAAATGCTGTGCTGTGCTGCACTGCTCAGCTTTGTTGGTTTGGATTTTACACAA
The DNA here is from genome assembly GCA_029783665.1 of Naso thynnoides. Taxonomy (NCBI): domain Eukaryota; kingdom Metazoa; phylum Chordata; class Actinopteri; order Acanthuriformes; family Acanthuridae; genus Naso; species Naso thynnoides. The sequence goes on from JAQLOL010000025.1 coordinate 26,305,559, forward strand.
TTTCATCCATTAAACTGCTCTGACTGTGTGCTTTGTGGAGAAAAAGGATTTTTTAGGCTGTATTAGGCAAATATCTGTCTGACTTAAAATTACAGAGAGGGAAGCACTTGCCAGTTTTTACCAGTACAGCCTCAAAATGTCAAGTCAATTACCTTGCAAAGAGTTAAAAGTTTAATGAAATATATTGCAGGGAGGAAAATAAGGGGTTTGGCACAGGCATGGACTTAGTCTCAGGAGAATGGGCACCAAACGGCCCTCTCAGTCTCTATAGCCATCAGTCACACTAGCAGCCACTCGTCCCCATCTCTTACACAAGGAGACTTCGCTGAGAGCCAGAATGATCTATACCGCATGACCTCACTCTCAGTGTCCAACATATTTTGATTTGTAGCTTGAGTGTTATTCAAACACAAATTCAAAAGAGGATGAAATTCAGCAGAGAGCTTTTGTTGGACGCACACCAAGGTACAGTCCTTTTAGATGTCTCTGCCCTTGTGAGGAAAGAGAGAGAGAGAGTAAGAGTGAGAGGGGAAGAGAGGATTGAGTGAGCGCTGAGCTACAAGCTTGGCATAAGATTTCCTCCCAGGTCCCGAGTGCTTTTCTTTCACTCCGGACAAAGCAAACAGTGAAGCAGGAGCCTTTGTTTGCCTCTTCAAAAGGACGAGTTTTTGATGCCATATCACCGAATGTAATAGAGCAGACAGAAATGTAACGATCAAAAACAAAGTCTGCTTTTCTGTGTTTATGACATCAGCTACATGATTTTATTATCTGTGCCACAAAAGGTTTGTATTCTGTGTGAAACATTGCAGAATATAAGATGGTTATGCCTTTAGGTTACATATAATAGAAAGCAAATAAATGCTTAGCTTTTTTCTTATGCTGCTAAAAAGGAACCTGGGTCTCAAGGACCCAAACACAATATTAGATTCAAACAAACAATACTGGATATTGTTGGCTGTTTGCAGGAATTTGCTCAATATGGATGTGATTATTGTCGCAAATGCTGATGTGTATGCAAGGCTGAGACTTCTGCCAACTCCAGAGCAGATTTACATTGCAGCAGCTTGTTATCAGCTAAATGTAGCGACAACATACCTTAATTCTGACAGTGCAAAGAAAGGGGAAGCTGAGGAAGAGAGTATGCAAACTTTATTTTGAAATTTCCTCTGTTTTCTTAACCCTCTCAGAAAAAAAAACAAAATTGCTACTTGTACATGAATTATGCATCAGTAGAGGTTTAGAAGAGCACTGAGTCTCTGCAACCCCCCACCCATCTTGTAACGCAGCAGGGTTTGGTGGGTTGGTGTGTGTGCGTGAGAGTGTGTGTGTAGGAGTTTGGATGGAGGGGTGCACGGCACCCCTGTGTTTGCCTGCTGCACCCCCCTGCCAGGAGACATGGCACCCCCTGCAGGAGGTGCAGCGGTCCGCTACCCCCATCCCTCAGGGCTAGTTCGTGTATGTCACGTACAAACACACACAAACACACTATCGGCTCATTCAGCCCAGTTCATCTGCTGACCTATCAATCAAACGCACACAAAATACACAACACAAAAGCGTGCATGCACAGTTGATGTCAACATTTTGTATCTCTGTGTAAAACTGGAGCATTAAGTTCCTTTCAGGCTGCAGCCGAGCTAAAAAATTGAGATACCAAGCCATGAGTTTGTCTTAATACAGCTTTTATTTTTAGCTTTGAGGTTAACGGTAATGTCTCACCACTGGTCTACCCAGATTCCCCGAAACACACTAATACTGTACACACTTACAAACACACACATGCACGGGTGCATGCACACGCTTCCACTTCCTCTCAATCAGTCAAATATTACCCACACATAGATCTACTCTCTTTCCATTGGAAACAATAGCATAGCTACTCTGATATTAATTGATAGTTGGATTGTTAGTCTGTGGCTGAGCTATGGACGTAATTTTCCACACACACTCAATCATGCACACGCACACACATACTTTCTCTCCCTCGCTCTTCTAAAACACATGTATATAGACCACAGGCTCAGTCACGGAGTAATTGGCTCAGCAATGGAAAAACAGGAGGTCCGGATAATTAATTAATCTATCTGGCTGGGGCCGAGACACAAGGCCAGTTTTACAACCCCAGCAGGGAGACTGAGAGAGACTGAAGGGGAGAAAAACGAGGAGAGAGAGAGAGGGAGACACAGAGAGAAAGAGAGAGGGAGGGATCGCTGCCCTCAGACGATCTATGGCCTTGCATGAAATGGAAATGGCTTGCCAGAATGCATTAAGTGTGTTTGCACGCTCACTTTTCATACATACAGTATGCACATATTCTATATCTCTAACTTCGTGCACCCTCACAAAAACAAACACACATACTTGCTCTTATTACAAAAACCCCCTACACTAAACTCTGCGATCTACGTATTCATCTCAATTGATTGAACTGACGGAGTTGCAAGATTATTGATCTTCAGTCAATTTGCAGACACACCACATGGGAACAAACAGATATAATTTCTAAACAAGAATCGCACTACGTAGAATTATTTACAGTGAGAAACGCATCAAAATCACAAACATTCCAAAACAAATCTTCTTTCAATGAAAACTTAACTATTTATTACTTGTTTCTTCTGAGACAACACAAATCTTTCAGAGACAATGTCTGAATTTGCTTTTTTCTCATTTCTCAGGCTTAGGACTGTACGAACTTCTTTCTAATTTTGGTACGGGCTGGAATGTGTGTGTTTGATTCAGTGGGCCAGAAACCAATTAGGAACTATATTTTGACAGGAGTTACCAGGATCTCATTTTAATGTCCCTACTGTTGTTTCTGGCACCAAATATGCTTTTTGGGGGCCAGAATTCCATACTTTGAAAGGCCATGAGTGGTCATTTTGACACCCAGATTCCAAATTCTATTATGTCTAATGATAAATACCCAATATGAAGAGGAGGTCTATGAATTTATTGTGTTAGGATATCTTTTTTAAAAAAGGAAATAACACCTGAAGATTTGCCAAGGAGGAGGAGAAAACGTGCCACGTTGCTTTGAGGAACAAAAATTGCACCTGTAAATAACTCATGGCCGCTCTTGAAGTTTTACTTTTGACAGAGACAATGTTCGTTGCCATACAACCAAGATGCAGCTGCCACGTGCAAAAAATTTCAATTTAACTGCGGCAAAATCCGTACAGTCATTATGACCGCCAGTGGCCAAAACAGGTATAAATGATCACATTTTCTCTGTCCTTAGTAAAATTTGTATAAATAACATTTTTAGTTGAAAATAGAGACATTTTAAGGAAAAGTCAGGGACCAGCAGAATTGTAATTTTTAATTCAACAAAGTCACATGACATAAATGTCAAAAATGTCAAAATGGCAGTCATGGCCATTCTACTGTTAATAGACCAGGAACTTTCAGGGAGAACATGCAAACTCTATTTCCACGTCATTATCAGCCGCAACAATAGAGCAACAATACAGACAAACACAACTCTGTGTTATTTCTGTAGACATGAGAATTTTGTCTCAGATGCTGATGTTGTGATGTGAAACATTACCAGACTAATTTGCCTAAACTTTGCAGTCATTCAGAGATTCAGAAAGCAAATACTGTAAAGCAAACGGGAACACAGAAAAGTTTGATATTTTACTTTTTTTTTTTGCTGACTTCACTTGAAGCGGCTACCTAATTCCTCAAAGTACAGTATGTGGCTGAAAAGGGGCATTATTCTCATTTATCAGACAGAAACTGGCTCCTACTTCGGTGTTTTATTCAGACAAACATACTGTTGCTTCTTGTGTGACAACATGTAACATGATAAGTTTTTCTTTGTTGATAACTTCTTTTGTTAAACAATGAAGAGTTTTCTTCATATTTTTATTTCACTGGATACATTTAAAAAAAAAAATTATTGTTAAGGTAACCTTGCTGCAATGAAGGTACTACTGTAAATACACGTCAACCTAAAGCATTCAAACAGTTTGCAGCTCTACAGATAGATGTTGATAGATAGCTACTTTAGTTTTACATGTTACAGGACAGGAAATGGCTAAATGCCAAATTAAGTACAAAAAATAAACAAAAAGAATATATGATCCTTATTCAAAAAACCGTTGACGATCATGTGGTATTAAGAAAATACTCTGCTTCGGAGAAGGCTGTCAAAATACACTTGTTGCCATTTTGAATCTCAGCAGAGAAGTAAGGTTCAGAGAGTGAGGTAAGAGGAGTGCCGCTTTTCCACAATCCCAGACAGTTTGTCTGTCAGACTCAGCGAGGTGTCTGGAACTTGAGAGTATTTTTCTTCTCTTTTCACAACAAGTCTGTGTTACTGGTTGTCAAATCTAACAACACGATGGGAGAATACAACACACACACGCACACGCTCACCTCAGCTGAGGGGGGAAGTGGCAGGTACATCACGTCTATGGTAATAGAACAGCAGATGGAACTGGCAGGCACATGCAGCACCTTGCGCTCGACATCATCACACATACTCTTGCATGTGCGCACAGCCACTTGTTCATACATGACAAAACCACACCGACACAAGCACACAGTAACAAGCTGCTTTTACCTTTTGGTGGCAAAATATTACCTCTGAAAATAAACACAGACATAAACTACACATTGGCGCAACAAAATGTGAGTTTGACTCTCTCCTGTCAATGTGTTCAAATGTGCAGGTCAGCTATAAATGGCTCCTTACTCGTAAAAAAAAAAAAAAAAAAGTAACGACGTGTCGGAATGCTGGTCCTAGAAGGTGTTGTCTCTTTCTGACCTGTCTCTCCGGGCATTGTGTGAGCGATGGCGTAGCTACAGGCTCTGATAATCCAAGAGATACATCATCTTTAGTCACTATCTAAAAGCCTGACAGACAGACAGGCCTAAGTACCTGGGAGGGTGGCAAAGGGACACTTTAAAATCTCCAGTGATGAGGAGTACTGCCATGAAGAAAACAGTTAGCCGCCCCAAGCTCCCTCCTATCCCCCCGCGTCTCTAGCTGCCATTTTGGCTGCATCTCAAGGCGCTATTCCGGCTCTATCTCATGTCACCGTTCTGGCTGTCGTTCAATTCTCATGTTGGCTCCCGCTCTGCCTCCATTCTGGCTCTAGTTCAAGCTCCACAGTGGCTGTGTTTTGGGGGTTTCATTGTGGCTCTGTTTCAGCAAAGTCTCCCCCTCCCACCCCTTTCAGTTTCAGCACCCCAGGTAGCTGGCCTCCTGCCCGGCATGCAGATCAGTGGGAGATCCAGGCTCAGGCCTTTTGTTTGGGGTGGCATTTTGCCTTTGTTTTCCCATCTCGCCTGTAATCTAAACACCCAAAACATCTCATGCTTGACAAATCGGCCCTGAGACGAGGGAGCAGCGGAAGACAAACGGCTGGAAGCGGTTCAACCCCAGGCAGGACTGATGGTGTCCGACTGGGCCTGACCTCCCAAAGGTTAAAGACACGTTCACTTACAAAGCAATCAATTACCCAGGCTGTGTGGGCGCTTTTAACCAACCTCCCCTCCTGCCTTCCACACAGCCGGCATTATTGATGAGGGTCCCAGTGTACAGCACGCTCCAACCTGGAGTGTGTATTACATTTCACAATTGAAATAAATCTCAGATTCTTGGTGTTTCTGCCTACCTGAACCTCTCTCCTGCTTTAAATTGTCTGTCCCCCCCCCCTCCTTCCTGCCTCCCTCCCTCTCTCCTTCCTCTCTGCAGGTTGTTGTAGCAGGTTTATTCTGGTAGCAGGGCTCAGTGGGCCCCGGCAGGCCCCTCAGCTGTTCCGCTGGGTTTGTAATTACCATTTCATTAAGAATGACAGTTTCGGGGGTTGAAGCACCATTTCATCCGGGTCTCGTGGGGAAGGCGCTTGCCAAAATTTCCAGTGTGAGTGGCAATTATCTCTCTTCGTGTCTGCAATTCAACATTTTGTACTTAGTGGCTTGACAACGGCTAGGAACATTTTGTTGGAGTAATAATAGGTCTGGGATATTTACACTGTAGCGCACTCAGGCTTAGCTCTGTGAACAGGCTGATATGAGCTATCAGAGGAGATAGAAACAAACCAAAGGAAATACTACTGAGACAAGAACTACACTACTTCTCTGTGTACATATTGTTGAAAGAGGCGTATTTCAATATGCCTTCAATAACGCTGCAAAAAAACGGGGCAGGTTGGTAGTGCATTGATCTGAGGCTCAATTTATTTTATGTACAAGGTTTTTCTGGGTCTGAGCAGTCATAGGGCATACTCTATTTTAGATTCAACCATTATGTTTTCCTTTTTTACCGCAATTGGCTTCTTGTAATATTTATCTTTTGGCCACTTGGCAAAAACGAGCTACTGGGTTCACTTATAAAGTTAGGGGATATATTAGCCAGGCAGCACACATCTAAAATGCACTTGTACTAGTGCTGTATCAAATATACCATATATTAATTTATGACATTTTCTCTTCAGATATAAGTTTAAACCTTTACTGTGTACTTAATGAAAACGTAGAGTAAGTAGAATGTACTGCACCGGAAATTTAACCACTTTCAAACATCTATCATACATGACCTTCGTTCTCTTTGAATGCCAACATACTTATAATTGCCTTGTCTTGTCTCTTAATGTACAACGTGTTCACTTAGGCATACGTTACTAATCTGCATGCCAAGGAACTGTATGTACACTTGTGCTTTCATGGACATTTTCAGATTGTTACTACTTGTCTATCAGTCTATCAGAGATGCAAAAGAAAAGTCACTAGAAACACAAGAATGTCACCAAATCCAATAATCAGAAGAAGACTAGAACTACCGCCTGGCGGTTATATGCCTCCGTGCACATACAGGTGGTGGATAGTCAGTACAGAGTGGTCTGGAAGAAAAGGTGGCTGGTGTTTGTGGTAGTGTTGGCTGTTTTGTGGTGTAGGCGCCTTGTTTGTCACAAACATAGGATTGAAGAGTTATAGTATAGGCCAAAGGAAGTTGTGGGAATTGGTAGTGTTAGTCAAATGGAGGTGGTGAAGACTGCTGTCATATGAATCTTGCAGAACGTACAGCCGGTACAACATTGATTTCTAAGCAATACTGGTATTCAAATTTTCTTAGTCAAATACAATTTGACTAATGGCAATCTGTTATGCTAAGGCTGAATTGCTCATGTGTGTTCTTTATATTGTGGCTGACCTTAAAGCTGACAACCATTTGAAGAACATCCTTCCTATTCATTTGTGTTCGCACCACTTATTCTAGTTCAAAATTATGGCCCAGACACAAGTGACGTCACAGTGATCTTTGACCCATGACCTCCAAAATCTGATCAATTCATCCATGAGCCACAGCTGACCTTTGTATCAAACTGGAACAAGTTCCATCAAGGTGTCCCTGAAATATTTACAAGCTAAGTATAAACATCTGGCTGCAATGACCTTGCTCTTTGACCTGTGACCTCCAAAATCTGATCAGGTCATCCTTGAGTCCAAGTGGACCTTTGTAGCAAATTTGAAAAATCTACTTAAAGGCGTTTCTGATTTATGTTTCTATATTATGTTTCTATATTATGTTTGTATGTCTTTATATACTATTTATGTTTCTGTATTATGTTCTCAAACATGGCCTAGACAAACATGACGCCAGTTACCTTGACCTTTGACCTATGACCACCAAAATCTAATCAGTTCATCCTTGAGTCACAGTGAACACTTGTGCAAAGTTTGAAGAAAATCCCTCAAAGCCTTCTTGAGATATCACATTCACAAGAAATCCAGACAGACGGACGGATAGAGAGTACTTAGTGTCACTGACTGGGTAAATAGAACAGTAGCATTGGACAGAGGCATGGGAAACACAGACATCTTGCCGTACTCTCAGACACCATCACTTATTTGAAGCTGTCTATGGGTATTATGACATTTTTATGCCTCTGCGCTGGCATTATGTTTTCGGGTTGTCTGTCGTAACTTCTTGTGAACACAATATCTCATTTGATCTATATTTATATTCACCTATCAAAATAATTGCCATCAAAAAAAATCACATGCCCTGCATACAATTTTAGTCTACTTTTGACATTTTAGTGCAAACACAGGAAATGCGAGTGCCGCACTAAGACAGACTCAGTGTTTAAGTTTGTGAAGTTTGTGAAAATTAGTGTATACTGCAAAATGGAGGACAGGAAGTGTGTGAGCTTCTCAAGTGTGTGTCTGTCTACATGTTTACTCCTCCCTCTTAAGAAGAAAAAATGGCAGGCGTCCGCTGTGTTGAGTTATGGTGACATGACTCACGCGATGTCTGCCGCGAGTGACGGCTGCAGCTCTTTTAATTGCATGTCTGCGCTGAATGATGGGATACTTAATTCCTACACATTCCACACAATTGCTTCTCACACTGGCAGAGGCCTGGGGAGGCAGCCGAGGCTTTCTGCGGCCATATGGAGAGGGAGGCACAGCCCAGGCTGGGTGATCGGGAGCTTACCACCTCATCCCTGCACCAGACTAGCTGCTATACTGTAGTGAACCTGCAGACGGGCACGTGAAGCAGCACGACTAATGAAACACATTCCACATGCACACCACAGCCCATTCATACGCATGCAACCAGGATGTGGTAGGATTTAATTTAACTTTAGTGTCTTTAACACACTCCCAGATACGTAAGCAAATACACACTCATCAGTAGATTTTTACTGACACAAACACACACATACAGCGCATGCACACAAATGTACAGACAACCAGACACACGACACAAAGGAAACCAGACATTCACACATTTTCTAAAACACACAAGCACATCGAATACACACGCACACTCACACAGTCTCACAAGTATTAGACACACTTAGATATGCTCTCACTCAAACACACACGTGTGCGCACACACACACACATACATACACACACACAGTCAGCAGTTAAATGTGTTGACAGTTCTGTCATCTCATGGTTGCACCATCAGGCTCCCTGCTGTCCTGTGAATGGGTCACATCTTCCTCTTCTTCATCTCTCTTATCGTTCGGTCTCATCTCCTGTTTTCGATTGAGTCTGGGGGAAGAATAGTTCTCCGGTTCTACTGCAGATTGATAATGCAGTATTGCTCTGACCCCACGGTGATACTCGACTCTTATGGTGTTTTCACACCTGCCTTGTTTAGTTTGTCTGAATCGAACTCTGGTTTGTTTTCCCTCTTGGTGCGAAAAAATTCAAATGAGTGGCAACTCATCCACTGATTCGGACCACATGAGCCAAACTACAGGTATGAAAACAACCTTAGTGGTTACCAGGCTAATGGATGATTGGTGACAGTTGAAACCGAACATACTGAACCAGCACATCCTAAAAAAAACTTGTGGTGTGCAGCTACTGACTACTTTAAGAATGTTATTTTCATGCTCAAGAAAGACGTTAAAATAAATACTTAAGTTCAACATGTGTTTTTTAATTTCAGTGGTCATGAAAAGGTAAATAAAAATTGGCCATGGTGGTGTCGCAAAAAAAACCCCAAAATTGTTTGCTGCCAAAAAGTTTTTATGTTATGTGCAATAAATCTTTACAGTTACACTTGGATACAATCCTGTGTTAAAAAATCTTTATACACTCACAAAAAACACATAAACATAAAAATGTTTTATGATGCATGAATTGTTTTCTCAGCAATTGAGAACCCTCATTTACTATATTAGCGTGGTAATATTTGCAAATATCAAAATGGGACAAGACATAACATACGGTTGAAGTGAATGGGAATGTGGTTAATTTTGATGGTAGTTAGTCACAGACCAAAGAATCAGATATTAAAATTTGATCTGATGATAATAATTTACAAAAGGTCAGTGGATCAGCAAAGTTCACACACTGATGTCCAACTTTGGCAATCATCAAAGTCTGTGAGATTCCTCCTTTGGTCACCATGAGTATCTGAACAAAACTGAACGAAAAACCATTAAATAGCTTTTTTAATATTTTAGTCTGGACCACAGCTGTGAACTGATTGACTGATGTTCCCTCCTATGGTTGAAAGTATGAGATTTAATGGAGGGTTTGATTGTTTTGCTGTTATGTTCCTGCAGCAGTATCAGAGGCCTTTCCCATTCTGATGGTGAGAAAACATAGCTGCAAGACTGAGACCTTGTAACTGCTTGGCATTGAAAAAGGTTCGACTTGTACTTATAACTGTCATGTTCCTCATTTTCTCCAGCACTGGCATGTGAAACTGCAAATGTAAAAAAAAACAGCAGTTCCTGTGTGCCAGAAGATATTTCCTTGGACCAGGCACTGGTAGTTAAGAAATGCAAACGTTACAGCTCGTACAAACTAGATATTCCAAATGACTCCTTCTCATTAAAAATGTTGCTGATTATGTCTTAAAACTCACAAACATCCTGGCATTGGCCTCAGATGTAGTGGTTAAATGCAGAACAGCCAGGAGAACTGTTCATTGATGTGACCCTGCAAACACCCCGGCCCCTACAGACCCCAACAGGCCCCTGTGCATGCAAAGTAAGGAGAGAGAAAGAGACATACAGTGTATTTGGAGAAAGAGAGAGCCTACTAAAGCTTTCAGTAGCCAAAGCTCATTTAAGAAAAGCCCTTAATGACTTGAATTGATCTTTATTAGCTTCAATTAGAGGGACACCAGGGAGAAAACAAGGTTGTGATTCCTGCAGACTGATCAGAGAAGGTGAGCAGAATTAGAGCAAAATTAGGCAGAGAAAAATGTAGGCATATACACTTAAAATGAAGAAACAACAAAAGAGGACAAGAACCTATGGTCTGTAAATATAAATATATAACAGGAAAACATTTTTGTGTCAGTTGGCACGAAGCAAATTTTATAGGTGGTTGGATTACATGATGAGGAAATGGGAGAAGAGAGCAAGTGAGCACGATTATAAAATCATTCATCTGGAGGCAGCAGACTCAAGCTGAGGACACACTGACTTGCAATTCAACTTGAGCAAAAATGTCCTCACTCTTGGACTTTATGGGCTCTGTTTTCATATGAGCACAAATCTGGTCTAAGCGCTGGTCCAGGCGTATTAGTAATTTGGTACAGCACAAGTAGCTTTTATTCACACCTGCGTCAGGTTGCTATTTTGGTGGACCAACAGGCACCCGGCTGTGCCAAGCTGGGTGGAACAGCACAATAGAGAGTGTGTCGGTAAAAACGGCTGGGGCATTGTAATTTTTGAGCCATTTTTGAGGTAAACTTGTGATTGCGCCTCCGCCAACCCAAACCAGGTCTAAGCGCAGTGCAGCCAGTGGAGTGTTATTTTCATGGCTTTAGTGGGCAAAAGCGCACATGAACAGATCTATCCAAAATCCCACAGTCAAGTTCGGTGGACGTCTACTGCATTTCATCCAACTTACATGAAAAATCAAAACTTTTATTTTGAATGCAACCTTCTGTTTCAGTGAATCACATAAAAAATGAGCTGACTCTTTTCTATCAAATTGGAAGTGAACCAGGCTGTTGACGCAGCCATACAAGTACCTGTATTTAGAGAGAATATTCTTTTTGCCATTAAATGGGTTGCATTCAGTCGGTCGTTTTGGTAATTTGTCCCACATGTTCAAATAAACTTTTCACTCATTTTCTATACTGTCGTTTCTCTAGTCTCTAGTATCAAGCAACTTGGGTTGACCTAATAAGCCTAAATTGAAATCACATTACACAAAGGGGTAACAATTAAAAAACCTTCTAGTTTATCTACCCAACCATGCAAAGCCACGGTGTGTGACACTGCCGTAATTTATGCACTA
>JAQLOL010000025.1:26327277-26357416 GCA_029783665.1 Naso thynnoides
ACACACACAAACACAAAACACACACACACACACACACACACACACACACACACACACACACACACACACACACACACACAGATATATGTAAACAGACATGCACACACATCAATGCCAAGTCAACCACATCTATAAGGCAGCTATTTTTCCTTCAGCTTATACAAAGCCATGTGACTGGTTCTTTCACTGCAACCATCTGTCCTCAATCTACACACACTTCCAGTGAAACTTCCGCTCTTATTCAAAGATACTATCAACTGATTAAGTTTTAAACATAAAAATTAGAGATTTTAGTTCATAAACAATAAAAGATCGGCGAAACCTGGACTTTTCATTCACAAGTTACTAGTGCGTTTGTTGGTTCCAAACTGAAACGTCTTTTGTGTTGTTATGTTGTTCCATTGTTCTGTGTGAATGCAGCATTTTTCGGTCTGCAGCAAGTTTCCTCGTGCTGTGCACATGTTTTCAAAAGGTACAGGTGTTTTTTTTGTCATGTTTTATTTATTAACAGTGTTTTTTTTTCAAATTGTAAACATTGTGTATGTTTTTGTTGAATCTGTAAAGACGTTTGCTTTTTGTCTCTGCGTTTTGTTTATTTGCAGGTTTCTTAAGTCGCAGTACATGGATCTACTTCACCACCAACAGTGGCTGAAAAAAAGGAACAGTCTCATTTAAATTTTTACTCCATCACTCCTAAGATTGCATTTCAAATGATTATCAGCTCTGCGGTATCTTTATCATTTGTTTTGTTTGTTGGTTGTTTTGTTGTTGTTGCTGTTTTGTTTTGTTTTTGTTTTTTGGGATAAAATTTAATTTGGTCTGTGGCACCCTTTTATGTCTGTTCTTTTATTGCTGTATCTTTTGTATCTTTAAAAAAAAAAAAAGACCACAAAATGCAAAAAAAGAAATCTTTTTTGTATGTGTGTCAGAGAACTTTTCCAGTTAATAAGTTTATAAGTGACTTATAAAAGGGCTATATCACAACGGATCTAACAGAAAGGAAATGCAACAATTATCACAACAACAGACCACACCAAATTAAAATAAAAATAACCAACAAAAAGGTCTTTTTCCTCATCAATCACTAACTTCCTTCTATAACCTGTAAGCATTAAGCGTTATCTTCAATTTTCAACATGGATCCTCTCATTACGGATATCATATCTAATCTTTAATGTATTGTAACAACCTCATTGATGGTAAGTGACCCTGTGCTCACTGCACTGTCGAGTCCATCCGTCCTTGCCTATGAAATAAACCATTCTTCATAATTAGCCCGCAGTATGATCTGGGCATTACAAGTCCTCTGCCACAGCCCCTAAATGGACAGATTTCAACAGACGGCCGCTGGTGTGATCGGCATCATTATATTTTAATTAATCCATTCTTCTCACAGCAACACAGTAATTACAATCTATTTTATGACACGGCATGCTGCGAAAGAGGGGATGGGAGAGAGGAATAGGAAGGCAGCAAGGGGGAATAAGAGCAAGACGGGGGAAAGAAGGGGAGGGGAAGGACGGGAAACGAGCTACAAAGAGAGGTGAGGACGTGGAGTTAAAGCCATGATGAAGAGAGGAAATCTTAAGGTGAATGAGACAGAGAGCAGAGAAAAAACATCACAAACACTATGACTGATTACCGATATGTCACCGCCTGGCTGACATTGTAAAAGCATTGTAAAAGCGTTTATACGATGTGTGGAGGAGCACGAGGGCTCTCGCTCTCTCTGTATCCCAGACTCATGTTTCATACAGTCAGAGTGAGAGGCTCTATTCCCTCCAGCCGTCGTCCATATAAATCAGAGCAGGTACGGACACTCAGACATGCTGTGGGTGTGATAATAACATTAGAGGATTACAATGACCCTCTTCTCTGGACAAGATCACCTGTCTCAACTGTCATAAAACAGCTGCTTTTTGCAGATCAAGTGCTTTACATGAGGAGACAGTGTAAAAGTGTGTGCACATTGTACTTGGAATGTGAAATATTTCCAAAGAAGAATGTGAAAAAAAAACAAAAAACAACTACATCCTTTTATTTATTTTGATTTAAGTACTTACATTATTACAAATGTTTCCCACCATGTGTTAACTAAGAAAAATGTATATTTTTATTTGTTTTGTTGCCTGTCACCAACTTCCAAGGTTACAACAATGCAGAATGTGAGGATGGAAGTCGACAAGCGTGTCTTAACTAAACGTGAATAAAGCTTTATTACATTATCTGCTCAACAACAATAAAATAATAAATCCTGTGTGCGTGCATTACTTCAGGCACTTTATCAAACTACGTCTTTTGTTTATATTGTTTTAACAGAGGGACCTGTCCTGGCAGAAATGACATATCATGTGTTAAAGCGATGCACACTTGGCAAACACAGGAGTGAACAAGTGAGAGGTGTCACTGGCTGTGATTCATCGCAGACTATTTACTGGAGGATACTTATGACACATGATCTCTTTAGTTTCACACATAAATGTGTTCTGTGTCTTGATCGTGACCTGACTTTAAATTTCATACATTATTTTAAAGAAGTTAAACAGTTTTGTGTTACTGTGGCAAAAAAAAAAAAAAATCAGGTCAAGAAACCTTCAGGGTGTTTAAAGTGGTTCATGCAAGTATAAATGAATTTTATGATAGTCCACTATATAATACATTTCTTCTGTGCCACTACTATTGTACCTGGCAGACAGTTAAACAGTTTCATCATTTTTCCTGTGGGAAAATATCTTCGGGGGTCTGTGACATGTTACATGACAGATGAAAGAAAAAAGAAAGAAAATATTTGATGTCCACACCTTCAATATGCCATTTAACATACAACACTGGTAGCATGATTCATGTTCTGTCAGTCATCAGAGCCTAGTGAGCCTGAAGGTCAAGAATGGTCGTAGCCAGGGCCTGGACCAGAGACTCTGCCCACTTCAGTGAGTAGACTTGATTCTCTTAGTTGGGCAATGCGCTTCCAAACGAGCCACAGGCGGGGCTAAGCTGAAGAAATACCCAACATTTAAACAGACCAAGCTGCAGAAACAAAAGCAGTAGTGTGGTTATATGTGGTGTGGTGGTGGTGATATAAGTTTTTTTAAAAATGCCAAATTTATAAGTGCAAAAGTGGACGCAACATGCCAGTTTTTGCCCAGGGGGACGCAGCACCTGTCCTGGTCTGTAGTCGGCAGTGAAAGCAAGGAAGTACTGCTGTAGGTCACGCTGTCTACTCACGTTGATAATGTGAGGCGAGTGTAAAGCAAAACACGTTTACTTGTTTCTTTCCACAGTGCATGGTGGATCAGAATCTCAATCATAACACAATGTAACAACATCTATGTGATTATTTAACAGCTTGTGGAGACATTTTTGGATTTCAGTTGTCTCACTTAGCCAGACTTCTTACCTTACACTCCACTGTAGGTGAAACACCTCCTGGCATCGTAATGGCGATTTGAGGGGACTAAATTTGAAAAGGCAATGACCAATGAGGAAGGGTAAGAGAAAATCTAATTCTCTCCCTCTGAGAATCACTCAAAGTGGAGGCAATGCCAGACCAAGAGAAGTAAGTCCACTCAGTGAAGAGGGTGGAGTCTCTGGTCTGTGCCCAGGCTTAAATGGTCAGGGATGCAGTTAAAGTAGTGGGACTACATGTTAAAAGACCTTTTAAAGTTCTCTATGGATCTAAGTGCCCCGTTGTTAAGGTGTTTGTTTTTGTGCAATTAAAGAATGTGTATGTGAAAGTATGTGTGTGTGTTTGGATGGATATTAAAAATTTAAGATAATATTTTTAATTAGAAATTAGCTTTTTGTCCAGTTTAGCATATTTAGTAGGCGGTTCAGCTGTAGCAAGCAGTGTGCCGAAGAGAAACTGAAGTGAGAAAAGGAAGCTAATGTGTCAAGTCAGGCGGACGCACACAGAAATCTCTTCTTGTTTTTCATCGATCATTTCAATACAGTAATTTTTTTTGTTTGTTTTTTTTTTTTAATTCCAAAGCCATCTGGAGTGAATAAACTGAAGTCCAGCTGATCATCATGATTCAGGTGAGGCCAGCTCTGTGCGAACTTTGTAGGCAGACGCTGACTTATCATAACAGCTGTTTGAATATCTGTAGTTCAAGGTCTTCCATTTTCCTTTTTTTGAATGACAAATACTGACTGCTGCCACCTGCTGGTATGGAGAGTTATCTTCTGTCTCACAGACACAGAACGTGTGTGCTGTAAACATGTTTTCAAGTGCAGTTTTCTAAACAGCCTGATCCTGACAGACAGCCTTTGACGATGCCGATCATTTTTGATGATGTGGTAAATCTGGCCCTAAAGAACAGCACTAGTGATATCAAAAATTAATTGACTAACAAACCTATCAGTTTAAATGTTGGGCTCACTTAAAAAGTGGGCAGAATGTTGGCAGAACTCTCGTGTTATTGGATTAATAGTCTTTCATAGTCAGCCCCATCTCCACAGTGCTGTGTTATTGCATCTGGCTGCACACATTATCTGTCTGTTCTGGGGGAAAAAACAGTTTTGGATTTATTTACATTTTCTTAAACCAATCACAATTGTCAAGGGAGGGCAGAATACAGCAGATTCTGAAAACTTGCTGGTAGTTCAACTACATTCATATTTACATACTCACTCAAGGAATTAAATGACCTTTTTTGTCATTTTTTGTGCAGTTAACAACTGAAACTGCAAACAGCTAATAATTTTGTCAATTAAAGGAAAGGAATGAATCTTTATCTTTATTTTTTACCATTGCTACTCTAGTTGATTCCCCACTGATGAGGCCTGCCCACTTTTTTTCACCCTGACCACTGTGAAGGTATGCCCAGGCAAAGCATTTGTAAGTCAGCCACTGATAGTGCTGTGCATTGCCCCATGCTACGCCGTCTGTCAACACTCACTGGCTGCATTTCAGAGCGCAGCACGGCTGGACAGCTGAAGGAGGAGACGACGAGATTTTGCAGTAATTACAGAATCGTGCGCAATTGTGGCCTCTGGAAACCTCTGATCTGTTGACTTCAGGCCTGGCTCTGCACAAACTAATGTTTTTTTTATGAAGGTAAGTGAAATATAAACTGGAGTCAACACAAAGTGCTTAACTACTTTTTCTTAGTACCTTTAGTTAATCAAACTAGATTTCTCCCTAGGGTAGCTTTGATGTTGTTCAACTTCTTCCAGTGTGAAGTAATTGGTAGTTTGCAAGGATATGCTTTCAGAGAAGCCTCACAGCACAATAGCAGAAGGGGAGGGGATTACTGACTGAAATAGTCGCTCATTGGCTGGCTCATGCCCACAGTCTGTATCAGGTATGTCATATGACTTGAATAAAGTACCACATGATTGTATATAAAACCACTGAATGTTTGCATTAATACATCACAATACCTGTGGTGAACATGATATCCTGCTGCGTTGATGCTCCAGCCAGGTTCCTTGGGGTCGGGGATCTTTGCTGTCTTTGCTATCAGATGCTGAACATCCCTCCATGTCAGCGTAGGACTGGGGCAAGACACATGAAACAGAATATCATCAAACACATCCTTCCTTCAGCCCATGTTCTACACTAACTCAAACCACAGAGGAAACACTTCAACTCTGTGTGATACTCTGAAAATAAACCTGCTGGGAGCTCAACACGGACTCTACTGCTAAAAGAGGCTGGAGGATTGTTTTAGGGGGCTTACAGTACATTTTATCAGGCATGCATGTAATGCTTATACTGTATAAGGTTTATTGATACATAAACCACAGTGATAAGACACTGCCATACCTTTTATAGCAGGTCCTCTAGACATGAAAGCGCCTGTTTAAGTCAAGCTCACGGTTTTAATAATGGTGTCACTAAAAAACTGTGAATCCAACAAAGAATATTTGAGACTTTAACAAAAGAGCCTAGAGAGTCGAATGTAGAAAAAGTCTTCTTTTTAATGCCAGGCAGGGGAATTCTAATAGAGCGGACTCAAGTGTCATGTCAAGCAATATACTAATGGAATCCAATTAAGACCTTTAAACTGCGCCGAGAGCTGGAGGATATTAGCTCAGTTTTCTATAACAAAAGACCAAAGGGTCGTCAACGAGGGCTTTTTCAGGATATAAAAAGCATAAAGGAAATTGGGTTTTTTCTGCTTTATCCACTCATTATTGTTCCTTAAGAAAATGAGTTGAATGGAGTAGAAGAAAATCGCTTGGCCACCCATTCTGAACAGCCTTTTCTCTTTCTGAGAAGGAATGCCTCCTCTGTTTGCTTTACATCCGTGCAAGTACAGTTGTTTCTCCAGTACAGGGCGACAGAAAAAAAAAAAAAGGTAATTAAAGGTGTGCAGCATAGTTTGTTTTTCCCATCATTAACAACATAACTGCAATTCATCACGCATTTCTGTGCAGCCACATTAAGATATGTCTTCTTAGTTTTGCAGCATGGCAATTGTTTGCACAAAGACCTGAAAAAAAGCCCTCAAAAAGAACTAAATCACAGGTAGCCTCTTCATTACTGTGCTGTTGAGTGTTAGACATCTTAAGAAATATCAGGCGCAGATATAAACAGATGTATTCCATTCACGTATTGGACAAAACGAAGCAGAACAAAAGCGAGGAGAGACGCTTTCATTAGCAGCATAAAACAAAACCCCGGCAAGCAGTGAGAGCAGGCAGCTAAAACAACATGATAGGAATAATACCAGTAACACTAATAATAGACGAATAGAATGAAACAAAACACAAGGCACAAACAATTATTTTAAGCTTTGATTTCAAAGGGATTGGAGTGTGTGTGTGTGTCTGTGTGCCTGAGTGTGTGTGTGTGTGTGTAGGGAGGGATAGGCTTTGTACTTTTGAACTGTTGCTACTCACTGCATGCATCTGTGTGTATGAGTGTGCGCTCTGTATTATATATTAGCGGCAGCAGTGTGATTCTGTTGTGTGCACTCCCCCACCTCCATCATCAGCACCACCACCACCATCACCCCTCTGGTGGAATCAGAGAAACCCCCGCGGCCCCGGCTGGTTTGCATAAAGCAAACAAAATTAAATTTGCTTTGCTAAATCAAAGCATGTATGGTATTCCGAGCTGCTCTCTCTGGGACAAATTACTTCAAACGGCCTCCTTTGTATCATAACAGAATAAAAAAAAGAATCAGCCCAATCAGCGGCTCTCCAAAACCCTCGACTCGGGAATTAATTATTGAACCGAGGGCTTTTCTCCCTCCTAGCAGTCCGCGACACAGATCTATTTATTTTGGAAAAGTCGTTTTGCTCTTAAAAACACACTCTTGGCTGAGAACCGGCTTTACTGCTATGCTCTCTCTCCATTAATGTTTTCACTCCTCTGTGCTGCGCAGCCCCTGAAGGGACATGTGAATAGGTTTAGGCCACGAAATTAATCTAAAAAGCCCATGACCAGCATCTACCATAGTGCTGGTTAACAGAAGTATTGCTTATGCTGTAATGGACTTAAGATGAACTGAGCTGTTAACTTGTGAGCTTTCTCTCACAGAGAGGTGGGACTTTTTTTCTCTGCACTGCCTCTTTGAATCAGTGCTGGACCATGTGTTTTCTCCTCCTGTTGGTTTACAATTTTGGCTGCAAGAAAGCACAAAATTTATGGACTTTGGTGTGCAGATTAAATAGAAGACAATTAGCTGTAGTGAAGGACCCTTAATTGTTTTATTTTAGGATATGCAATAATATATGCTCATTTTTAATTCCTCTGATTATGTATGAAATGCTACATCTGATTTTCTTTAACACAAACCTTTTTTCAGTGTTTCTAGAAAGCAAATTCGGTGACGTCAAATTTTGCTTAATATCAGCTGTAATCACATGCAAAGTAGCTTTTAGACCAAAAGACAAACAATAAACAAACATGTCTTTTGAAATAGATCATGTCACAGAAAGATGATAAAGGTTTCAGGTGGGGTTTTTTTGTGTGTGCATCTGCTTCTCTTATTTGCTGTTTTTATACATCGTAAATACAAACTGCTAATGTAATAGAGCAATGGCAACAATGGCATGCCATGGTTGATATGCCATTGTTAGGGTTCCACTACACCCTTTCATATGGAAAAGACACAATAATCCTATACAGTAAGACAAAATAAACCCTTTTTTAGCATTATGCTCTGGTTATACCACAAAACTGGCACAGCAAAGTTCATCCATGCATCTTGGCAAAAAAAGCTTTGGCTAGATGGAGGACTGGTGTGCTGTAGTTGAGGCGCTAAACACTATCATGCTAGCCAGCTGGGATCACGTTAGTGCTAGACAGCAACAACAGCTTTCTAAGCTCCGAGCGAGTGATCTAGCTCAGTCGCTAAAAAGACAGTACAGCAAGTCATGTCTTACTGACAGCAAACTGTGCGACTGAAGGTTCCTGAACACCAGGCTGACGGTCGGGGGTTGGAACTTGTCAGGGCTGTCAGAAAGAGTTGGTTTTGGCCTGTGTGGTGTGAGCAGCAGCGTCAGAACTGCCCCGTGCTAATCGCAGGATTTTTGACTGTCTAATGTGCTAAAGTCCATTCAGCTGCCTTAGTTTTAGGATCCTGGTTTTGTGAATGTTGGCTCAGTGTCACACTGTCGTGGCCTACTGGGACACCTGAATGAAGCAAATCTGTCCCCAATGTTTATCTACAATGACAAGTCAAAATGTCTGCTTTAATAACAGCATCTTGCCCTAAATATCAGTAATGTCATGATAGTTTACTATTGGTCATTTCATTAAGTCAAGCTTTTACTCAACGTCAGAGACTTGCACTGATTCAATTCACTTATTCAGCCAAATACATTGATCACATTGATTCCATCAAATTGAAGTGATTCCCCTCCAACTGATGCACTTTAAAAACTGCTCTGATTACCATGAAATGCATCTTACACAATAGCTCATCCATCAATCGCTCATGAAACTCATGTATGAAGAGAGAGGACAACTTTTAAACTTGACAAAAACCAGTGACAAAAACTATGTTTCCTGTCATGTCTTATCTCACTCAGTGAAAGTGTATTCATCACTGTAAAATTATAATTGCAGACTGTTGCCTCTTAAACAGAATAGAGAGCAACTGGAGGAACAGAACCAGAAACTGACATCACCATTACAGAACAATCAAACGAAAGTGTGCTGTCCTGCGACTGGGCTGCAGCTCACAGTAAAGCAGGCCAGAGTGCTACAATATATAAGCCTCCTCCAGACCCTTACAGCCTTCATCCTCTCGCCAAGGCTCACAAAGCAGCACAGCAGCCGTCACAGTGAGCACACAACTGTTTACAAATCCCCAGTTAATAGGATCAGGCCTCATTGACTGAGCCGCTCCGATGTGTCTGATGTAATCTATTAGCTGTATGATAGCCAGTGTCTAAGTCCAATCGATAACCCTGGGCCTCCATATTGCTCCACTGTGGACTCTTACTTCTCTTTAGTGCTGCTCAGAATGCACACTTGGTGACTATAAAGTGTGTGTGTGTGCACTGAGGTTTGTGTCTATCTACTTTTCTTTTGTGTGTTCAGTCAGGCACTTGTGTAAAGTAGTTTTAATGTTAGAGTGTGTGTGTGTGTGTGTGTTTGCATGTTTATATAAAAGCTGCATATCTCTGGACACATGCACAAATGTTGCTGAGAGGCTGCCATTAATTCTGTAACATTTTAATGCATGAATGCATGTGGGGATTGCAGGTGTCAGTGTGTGTGCATTGTGTAATTATGTAGACATTTGCAGTATCCATAGACGTATACATAGGTGTACTACTGTACACTGGTGCATGTGTGTATTCGTGGTGCTTTACAGTAGATGCTGTGTCTGGAAATGCATGTTCGTGCATGGGCGTGTGTGCGCTGTGTTTGTGTGTGTCGGAGTGTGTCTGTAGCTGG
This sequence comes from Naso thynnoides, assembly GCA_029783665.1. Lineage (NCBI taxonomy): Eukaryota > Metazoa > Chordata > Actinopteri > Acanthuriformes > Acanthuridae > Naso > Naso thynnoides. The sequence goes on from JAQLOL010000025.1 coordinate 26,337,137, forward strand.
TGTAACTGGGTTTCCAATTAAGTTGAACCACAGGCTGGATCAATGCTAGTCCTCTGTGTGCAGGAATGAGCAGCCCTGGGCCCTCAGAGCATGCCCACGAATAATTTATCACTCACACTGGGCTAAGGCAAAGAGGAGGAGGAGGATGAGTGCGAGGAGGAGGAGGAGACGGGGTGCACAAGGACAAAGTGTCCAGCCCAGGGGAGAGAGCACGAGAGATGGGCAATCGAGGGGACAGAAAGATGAAGGGGTGAAGACAGAGAGAGAGATCAGGACCCAGAGGAAACCACTGTCAGCTCCCAATCATTTAGAAGCATCACACTCAACATTTTTTCAGGTAAACAACCATCGGAGATGAAATTCTACAGAGAGCACAAACCAGTCATTTTTATGTGCTACTTGAGTGCTGTCAGTATAAATAAAGATAAAAACAAATGACATATCACCCGTTTAATATTATCTACGTCTTGAACACAGATAACAGCATCATTTAGCAATACTTTTTCATTCATATACAAAGCAACATTTGGATTTTCTTACAATTCTAAGCTTAGCCTCAAGATTAGAGTTTCAGTGGAGCTTTAGACTGTTCGTTTGTCTTATCAGTATATAGGGAGACACACTGTATATTAGTTGGGAATTGTCCATTGGACCAAAAAATTCCTCAAACTTAAACAACAAACTACTTTGTTCATAACTTCCCTTAGGATAAGTCCTGTTTCCACAGAGTGGTATAGTTTGGTCTGGTACAGTGCAATTATTCGCATTTCCACTGTCAAAGGGTACCTAAGGTTACCAAATAACCGTACCATACCTATTTTGGTCACCTTTTTGTTGGAGTACCAAGCTGTTCCATAAAGGGTCCCAAGAGGGTGGGGCTTCACAGACTGCAGTCCATTGACTGCAACCAGGTAAAAAGCTGTTTTTAAGTGTTTGACTGTTGTCGTAGAATTGTTAATTTATCACTTCAGTGAGTTTTATATATATTTTTGGGCGAAAATGTTACCAATGTAGATTCGAAATATGTAGCCACTTTATCCAAATAACGCTTGTTTGTATATCTGTCACAAAGTTTTCAGCAGCACGGCTCTGTATGCTGTCACCCTGGAGGGGAAAATTAACCAAAGAACCGATGATCTGTGCAGAGATTAAACACTGACCATGATGTTTCTGAAGCATTTCAAAACATAAAACAAAAACAAAAGGATGCTTTGTTGCCTTTTCATGTTGATTCCTTGTCATAAGTTTAACATTACTGGTGAAAAAATAATAATTTCATTCACTGTGCCGCTCAGATGCACCTTCAAAAGTGGAATGTTTTATTGCATGTTGTTTTATGCATCAGTTACGATGCTGTATCTACTGTAATGAAATAAATGCAGAAAGCATGTGGATATATGTGCGCTACACTTGCAGTTGTATTAAGAAGTGATCTGGAGGTGATCCCTTATGACCTCACATGAGCGTTCCCATAACTATATTAATACCTCCAAAGACAAGTTAACAGATTTTAAACTCTAGGGAAAAGGCACTGGCAGCAGATTAGTGTCATGATTTTGGGTCAGGATTCAAAGGCAAGGTCCAATTGTTAAATACAACCCATCATCAGCTTTGACCCAGATCAATAATAATGTTCCCTTAATGGCATACCATGGACATACTTGTAGCCAGAATAGATTGATGCATTTACATTCACTATAATGCTTGCTTTACTGAAGCCCAGCATGTCTAATTTTCTTGTTCTTTTCTTTCGAGATATTATCACCAACAGTCGAGCTTGTTAGTCAGCAGGGTATGATGTGTTGGCACAAGGCAAGCAGCAGTTAAAACCCCACTGTCTCATCCCAGGCGACTCTTCTTCTGCTTGGACACTTCGCATTTAGATTCTCTGCTGAGCGACATTGCAGCTTTAGTTGAAAGGCAGAAAAACTAACACACAAATGGATATATATCTACAGAGGAGCCCAGAAACGCCCACATACCAAGACAAACACACACAGAACAGCGTTAAACGAACCACGCACACAAAGGCATATACGGATCTGTTCACACAAAAAGACCAATCAATTACCCACTGCATTATAACTATCAAAAAACACGTTAGTGAAAACATACACGCAAAAACAAACAAACACGTAAACACTCATACAGACACACAGAACACCAACTGCTGCACAAATACACTCACACAGAGTGTCCCCACCCTGTGTAGTATCCAAGTCCAATGTTCTCTGAGTCTCTGTCCTTAGTTCGTCTCTATTAATCTCACAGTAGTGAGGCGTGGACTGGTAAGACGCTCCACATCGCTCAGTAATCTTCTCTTAATGTGCTGCACTCTAAGCCTAAGTGAACCCATTTGGAGTGACTGTGAGCAGACTGAGATTCCTCCCATGTTATCTGAACAAGTGTTACTAATGGGCTTATCAATTAGGCCAAGTCCAATAACTGCATGCCTGCAATCTCCCTTAAATACACTCCACCGGCGTAGCCCTGATTTCTGTGGTTAATGAGTACACATGTACACCCACACACTCCCGTGTGTGTATATTTCTGTGTTAAAATTTGCCTACGCTTGTGTGTGCGTGTGTGGCTATTACAGGTTTAACACCATGTGCTTGTAACGCACAAACAGATGACCTCTTTTGACTTCAACTTGTGTACCTGTACTGCTGAAAGGTGTTTATGGGTAAATCCTTGTGTATGTACAGTATAACTGAGTTGTGTGACGCTAATCACTTCTTGAGGACAATACTGTTTATGGTGTGCCAAGTATATGTGCATACAGGCACACATTTTTTGTGTGTTGTGAAGCCCACCTTAATATGTAGGAATTAACTGTCTTGATGATGACTTTCCATTTACATAAAAATATTACTCCTAGTCTGGCACAGAAATTTTCTTACTGACATATTTTGACTTTGTATCATACTCTTTCCTCATTTCTCATGTGTTAGCTGTGTCTCTCTCTTCTGTTTTTCTTTTTGATGTCCTATAGGTGAGTTATCAGACTATGTCACACTAAAGTCATGAGGTTTCGGCTGCGCATGATGGTTGGAAAACCTGTGCGGTAAAGATGTGATGTTGTGCGGTGCGATGCCAGACTCACAAGTCTGTTAAAAAAGACCTTGAAGGAAAGCTGTTACGCCTTTCTGTCTTTTCTGATCTAAAAATATTGTTACAATGTTGGATACTCGTGTCAAATGATGCCAAAGTGTCACATTATGAAGTTCGGGTATTTGGAAGTGAGCCATGCAGGCTGTTTTGGTTGGTTCTATGTGCTGTGTTTCAGGAGGTTTTTAAAAATTTTGTTGTTACACTGACATCAATGACAGCTCCGTGCACACAGCACTGTGCCTGCCCCCTTCCCCGCTCTGCTCAGACAATGCTATGCTCTGCTCTCTGCTTCATGGATTACAGCAGCTTGTTTGAGATGGCTACAATGAAGGGTTTTTAAAGGTTAATGAAGAGAAGGTAACTTCGATTAGCTTTCCTAAAGAGGCAAGCACCGGACAGAAGTTGATAGTGTTCATGTTTCTTGTGGATTTATTCCGTGTAGATTTATTTACCTCCTCAACATGATTGCATGAGCTGAATTAACGCTATAGGACTGCTGTGTCCACGTTTCTTGGTCATGTTGAAGAGTGAGAAGGGCAAGCTATTAGTAAAATTTTCTTAGTGTCCTACTTGTGTTTATTTTGTGTCAGTAATCAAACAAAAAGGGCTGTGAGTACAGCGGAGTGTGGAGGCGCACACGGAGGAGGGAAAGGGGGAGGAGGAAGCTACACAGACCATTTTGAGAAAATGCAGAAAATAGAGGAAAGCCACAGTATAGAGTCACAGTTTTCTGAAGATCTACAGACTTTACTGGTCAGTAGTGTCTAGATGCTCTTTAAGAATCCTAAATTAAGATCACGAGCCTGAAAATGAGTTAAATATGTCCTTTCTAAACTTTACAGAATAGCATGAAATAACATCCTTTTTTGTGCTAATAGTAGACTTCTTTAAAACAAAAAATAAAAATAAAAAATTGAATTGTTCTAGAAAATTGTTTTGAATCATTTAAATGCGGTAAAGCAAGTATCACATACAGTAGCAACTGTTAAATCCTAAATTACACAAGGGCCAGATTTGCTAATGTAGATGGGCATTCTCCAAAAGGCCAAGATCAGTATCATCACATAAAAGTTACATTGCCAAGCTCTGTATGTTTTGTATGAGAGGTCATACCTACCAGTCACCTTTAATGCATTTCAAATGAAAAACATTAGCGCAGAGAGGCCCTCACATGAGGATGGTATGTGTTTGATTTAAGACCAATTAGAGTGAGTGGATTCACTTTACCATGTTCTCTCCCCACTGGGATCAGTGTTTGATTACTCCTTAACTCCCACAGAGAAGGTTCTGTATATTTTTTTTCTTATTCATTCAATGGATGCAGGAAGAAAGAGAAAGCAGGAGAAGGTAGTATTATTTAACAATTATTTCGGGTATTACACTACATGACTTTTGTGCTGCTTACAGTACCAAGCTGAAATTATTACAAACTGCAGATAACTCCAAATAAAAAGCACTGCCTTATAAGGTCCATCAGTCTTATTTTCTGTGGTTTAAGGACTAAGAGGCCAAATAATAAAATCTGTTAACAACCTCTATTAACAAAGAGGATTCCTCTTTCTTTGGCTAATGTAACTGGCCCATTACCACTTCACACTGAGTTAGTGTGAAGCACTGGAACCAAAGTCAATGAATGATCTGCCCTGTCACTAAACTGCTAAACTGACCAACAGGTTAAAGTAGGTTAAAACACTATTTATACATCAGTAATGCTGCTGTGCTGTTGTTTAATAAAACAATTTGCCCAAAACAGTTCACCCGATCACAACAAAGGCTGGGCATCAAAAGGAGACAATCCATCTCTCTAAGCAGCACAAATACACACGGTAGAAGTAGGAAGGCACAGTAAAACAGACCTAAAGGTGTATAAATTCCAGATCATAACATGGAATTACAGTAAAATCTGATTTTCAGCTCTCTCTGAGCAAACAGATAGACTGGATGAATGACGGAATGAAGGAAACAGAGATAAAGTGACAGCGAGGCTGACGTGGTGATAAAATGGACAAGCAAACAGTCAGAGACAGAAAGACTGACAAACAAAACGAGCAAAGAATTGATTTACCCTGATGGTTTGTTGGGCAGGCGTCTAGACGGATGGATGGAGACAGCTGAAGACAGACAGGCCAACATGTCAAAGAGACAGACAGACAGTGACACCCTGACACCGTTGGGGCAGCAAAACACCGGAGGGGATTTTGATAACATAGACAACAACACACTGTAAGCCCATGCTGGCTCTTTGTCATTTTATTTCAACACTATATGTTGCAACATCAACTGTTCTCAGCTGAAAACTTTTACATCATACTGTATCAGAAATGACAAAGATAATTTGTTTCCAAGTCTACACTTTCATGAATATTTAGCATCTTATCACAGTGTGATAAATGTTGTAAAGCCCAAGTGTCTGAATTTTTCCAATTTGCTCACTTTTTTTTTTTCCAATTCAGAAAAGGTGAAGCAAAACATTGCAAGAAAACTTTGAGCATTTCTGGCACAATTCTGGAGATTATACTTGCAGAAAGAGAAACTGGAGGTGGAGATGACAGAGCAACTGAGAGAAGGATTGAAACTGTTATCTATTAATGATGTATGACATGTAAAAATAAACAGACTTTTTTGTATCAATGGAACCACAGGCATGTCAAAACACAGCAGGTCAACAGACAACATTTTGTAAAATGGCTTGTGAAACACAATAGTCAGTCTGGAAGTGAGTTGCATTTAGATTCACTCATAAATTAGACAGTAAGTCTAAAGTTGAAGAGGCTTTAAGCTAAATGCTAACATCAGAAAAATCACAGGGTCGTAATGACCGCTTTAAATTGCTAATGTTTTGCAGGTAAAATGCTTCTGCCTTAATTAGCATGTTAGCATGCTAACAGTTGCTAATTAACACAAAAAAAGTTTAAATAGTACATCCTAATTGACTAGATGGTATTTGGTTCTAAATCAAGGCAAAGTAAAATTTTAACCAAATGCTGGTAAGAGAGAAACAATCAAGGGATCGTCAAGGCAAGATTCAAATTTTGCGCCAGTTTACTAAGCGGGTGTTGAGACATTTTACAGGCTAAATGATAAAACCTGCTGGTGCTGTTTAAGGAAAAATCAGGAGTGAATCAAGTCCTTTACCTATCCTTTTAACTTTACTTTTTTAGCTGTGACCAGCAGCTCTTTAGGCCACTGTCAAACTGTCAAAAAGGGGGCGTGGAAGTGGGAGTGGCCTGTAACAAAAAGGCGCATAACTTTCAAAAGGATTCATGTAACACTGCCAAACTTTGTAGGAACACACACACACACATACTTCCATTCATGGCTTGCATCTCGCCCACACTTTAGCCCCACCCCCTCTCTTAAGTCAACAGTCAGTTTGTTGTAGTCTAATGATGAGTCTGTAACTTTATGATAACATGTGATGCCTACGATGACTGTAACATTTTTAACTGCTGGTCACAGTTATTACAAATCCACGCTTGTTATTTGGTATTTTTATATTTAATATGTATATTTATTTTCTCCTTTGTAGCTTTGTACTGCACACTGAATCTCGGGGTACATGACAACGACAAAAAAAGGATATTTGTATTCTTATTAAGATTCACCCTCTGGGTACCACTGACATCTGTACCAAAGTTCATGGCAATTCGTCCAGTAATTGTTGGGATATTTTAGTCTGAAGGTTAGGGGCTTGTCTAATAGGTTACAAACATGCCCAGCTCTCATACTGAGCAATAATCTTCTGAGTTTGAAGTTGTAAACAATCCTACAAAAGATTTTTACTCTTGGACTTGATTTTAAGGGTTTCTTTGAGGCCTGAAAAGGTATTTTATCACTATTATTTGGCTGTTCTTTAAATTAATCTGGGATCCCAGTTTGATTTAAGATGGTATAAATGTTGCCCCAGAGAATTGTTGACACTGACAAAGATACAATAGTCTGGTAATATTTCAGTGGCATGAAAATACAAAGATTTGTGCACAAAATACTTGGGTGCTTGTGGGGTTGTTTATATAAGGCAGGTTGTTTCTGATGAATGGCAATCAGAGAAAAAAAAGGCACTCTAGATTTGCATTGTAGCAGAAATAGAAAGGCAGAGTATATGAGTGAGTGTGATTGTGTGAAATGTGGGGATGAAGAGTGAGACACAGAATGAGCAAGTGTGAGAAACAGAGAAAGAGAGAGAGACCCAGAAAGATACACAGACAGAGAGTGAGAACCCAGCTCCATAAAGACGTGAGCTGAATGCTGCTGATCTGAGCCAGAGAGGTGATATATAGTTTAGTCAGTAGCAGCGGGTCACGACAAAGCCTTTAACAGTAATGTCCTGGGAGTCGCCTCGCCCAAGGGACCCGCGCTCCATTTTACAGCCAAGCAACTGAGACTGAGACGCTGTGGCATGACAGCTGGAGCAGTAAAGCCGGCCTCTAGTACCATCCATAACATGAAGGAGACGTAGACGCTGCTGATACCACCACAAAACACCAGGCCCGAGGCCACACCGACAGCTGGCGAGGGAGGGATGGAGAAACATGGGGCTTGGGAAATGGCATGAAGTGGCTGACAAGACAAAGGATGGGGAGAAGAAAAAAGAGCGTGGGGATATATTTGTAGATTCAGACAGAGGAGCAATAGATGAAGTAGATCAAAGGAGGGACTAAAAAACAAACAGAGTGAGGGGGAATGGGGAGGAGTAACAAGGTATAGCTCAGAGGTGCAAGGTGCAGAATGTTAATGTAAAAATTCTTTCAACATTGTTTTTTAGTGCTGAAATGATGAGTAACCTATTTGACAAATCAACAGACAAAAAGTTTATCTTCAGTAATTTGATAACTAAGTAATCCTTTAAGACATTCATGAAGCAACATCACTAAACACGGGCCTCTTTTTCAAGGCTTTGAACAAAACGATCTATGTTTTTGAATCCATTTTACAGACGAAACAAATAATAATATTAAAAGTATGTTAGATTATTATATTACGAAGCAAGTAAGTAAATAAGTAAAGTTTATTTGTATAGCAATTTTCACAGATACAAGATCACAAAGTGCTTTCCAGTAAATAAAAACAAAGACAGCAATATTACACATCATGAATAAACAAAGCAAAAGACAAAAAGTCGCAATATTTTAGGACAAAGAATTGAAAATGTAGGTCAAACGCAGTACCATGAATCAGTTAACCAAAGGCCTGCTTAAAGAGCAGAATTTTCAGTCGTTTTTAAAAGTGACGCATGACACTGCGGATTGCAATGAAAAGAAGAGGCCATTCCATAACTGGAAGCAATTACTTGAAATGCTCGGTCTTCACAAGCAACAAAACGAGTGCGGGAAACTGAGAGCGTGACTAGGTGTGTAAGGTTAAAGGAGGTCAGTGATGTAAGCAGGGACTCGATCATGTTGGGCTTTAAAAGTCAGCGGCAATACTTTAAAACAGACTTGGAATTCTACTGGAAGCCCGTGTGAGGAGGATAGGACGGGAGTGAAATATTCCCTCTCATTGCTTCTGGTTAAAAGCTGAGCAGCTGCATTTTGGATAGTTTGGAGACGGGCCAAAGAGGATTTATTCATACACGTAAAAAGAGCATTGGCATAATCTAAACGAGAGTTAATAAAAGCACAAATGATCATTTCTAATTTGGACACAGCTGACCTTAATTTGGCAATGTTCCTAGATTGTGAAAAACATGATCGGGTGAGCAGGCTGACATGATTATCGAGGAATAGGGCTTAGTCAAATATGACACCTAAATTACGAAATTTCAATTAAAACGTTTCTATTCCTCCCATTGCTGACGCCACAATTAGCTGAAAATGGCCGAAAACAATGGAGGTGCAGGGGCATTTAAGACGACAATCCATCAAAAAAAATGTCATTTCAAAAGACAAGAGTTTAACCAAATGTTTAGCGGTGTCCCTATCATGTACTGACACCAAAACACGAAGTGAAACAGCAGAAACAGCTGTTTGATTCCTAACGCAGCTGAAAGAGCTGTTTCCGGGTTATAGTTTGCTTTTCACCTTCGGGTTTTAGTGTTCGTACATGAGAGGACACCACTAAACATTTGGTGCAACTCTTTTCTTTTGAAACGAGCATTTCTGGTGTTTTTTTACGAATTGTCGAAGCACTTAAAAACCCCCTTCACCTCCACTCCAGCTTTCTGGACTGCACTGTTCGTCATAATAATGCTGTAGTGTAATGTATATGACAGTACATGTCCTTATTATAATTCTTAGTATGCAAAAAAATGAACTGCTCCTTTAAGTATGAAATAAAGCTTATGCTCGTAGAAACTATCATACGTTTTGCAGATATTTGGTCATAAACCAAAGTACTGAACAAATTTAAAAACTGAGCAGGAGGAAAAGTCAAGAGATCACAAAAGTCATTACAATTCATCCATCCATAAAAATCTGAGCCAAATTTCATGGCAATCCATCCAGTAGCTTTTTGAGCTTTTTCAATCTGGATCAAAGTGTTGGACTAACGAACTGACCGACAGAACAAAGTTGCCACCCTACAGCCACGCTGCCAGCATGCCTAATAATTAGTTGGAGTCCTCAGTTGAACTTGACACTTTCGATTTTTTGCTACCAAGTTAAATTTGTGCTGGCTTAAGGCGAAAACAGAGACTGCCTTCGTGCACAAACAGAGGGAGGGTGCCGTGCCTCCAGAGCAAACAGAGCAGAACATTCAGATTTTCTGGAAACTTTGCATTTTGAAGGCAGAAAAGGGCTGATGGGAAAATTACTTCTAACAGAGCTGTCTCCTTCAGTGAAGACAAAGACAACATGTTAAGGAGGGACATGGGTGAAAATAGCAAAACCCATTCTGTAAAAGGCAGCAGCGACAGGGAAAGTGTGCCTCAGACAGTAAGCACACACATTGCTGATATGTCCTTAAGCAACAAACTAAATCCCTAAAGGAATGAAAAAGTTATCACATTTATCCTTGTAGAATTACTGGTGTGCTGTGTGAACGGGCAGACAGACACTCACTTTACTTCTAAGACCAAAGCCAGAATTCCTGCAGCGAACGGAGCAGCGCTGGATGTTCCTGGAAAATGTGTGACACAGCCATCAGCGATATTGGTCACTGTGACCTACAGACACAACAAAATAAATTTGTTATAAGACAGTCAATGTCCTACAGTATCAGTACAAGGAGTACAGAGATGGATGCATGTGAGCTTTTCTATCCTACTTCTCATCCGAAATGGACCTCTGTGGGAGTTGTTTTTTTTTTTTTTTTTTAAATATGCAGCTTGCGGGTTAGTAGAATTCCCACACTGTAGCAGCTACTGTATCAGAAGCATGTCTTTTGGTCATGAGAAAACGATACATCAGCCCAGTTTCACAGCAATGATAATTAAAAATCCAACTTGTCCCTACTCCATCCACCTCCTAATGGGAGGTGGAGAGGGGTAGACGTCCTAATGACAAAAGGTGATATCACACTGATAAAATTAGCTGTTCTGTTTCTGTAGCTCTGGAGTTGACACAATGTTTTTTCTCTGCTTTTCATTCAGCCATCAACACCTAGGCTTCTTCCTCCCCCTTTTCTCAGCCACTACAGCCGGGCTTTACCTCCAATTAACACTCGTTTGCTTGTGTGTGTCTGCGTGCATGTGTGTGTGCACAGCAGTCACCCAGGTCATTTGGCAGGCCTCTATAAATATCACACCAGTGGCTGCTCTTTAACTGGCTTCTCACAGCTCACAGGAGCCAAAGAGCATGGTTGCTGGCACTCACACACACACACACACAGTTTCATTAACGATAACCACTGTTGTTAGATGTGTTAGGTGGTGCACGCACAGTAACCAGAGGTAGGGAACCTTCCACGCCAGCCCCTGACAGAGTGACGGCCATCACACCAGGACAGGGCTCACCGAAGAAGGTGGGTTTCCCTGTTTGAGAGACAGCTCCAATGGCAATGGTGTAGATGGAGTTAACATAACCGTCGGCACCGCAGTGGTCATGATGCATCCCACCATTTCCTGCCGCCCACACAAAGATGCTGCCCCTCCCACCTCGACCCTGACAACACAAACAGAAGAATGTCAAAGAACAAGAACAAATGAAAACTGTTTCCATCTAGCGCCCAGCAGAGCATTTCAAATATCACATTAAAAAAAAAGTAGGATAAATAGGATTTCTTATCAAAGAATTTTTCTTATTAAAGTCACTTAAACACGTTTGGTTAGTTATTACTTTTATTACTTTATTACTTTTTGCTATAGTCAGTCAATACTGGCAATTTCAGCAAAGACCAAAGCTTTTGTGAATAGTCGTCAATGTAAATGAATATGAAAAATTTTGGCAAATTTCAATTTTAATTTCTATTTTCAGTTATTTTGATCTGTTAAAAATCTGTAATGTCTGCCCCACACGGATGGAAAGGGAAAAATTTAGAAGTAAAGTTTTCATATTTCTGTAAAGTCTTAAGCACAGATTGCAATAATCCAGTATGAAAAACAAATCAGACTAAAACTACAGAACGCTAATTGAAGCAGCTGCTAACAAGAAGTGGGGAAATATCAGAGGGTAGATTTAGAACAGACTGACAACATTGGCAAGACCCGGAGCGGTTTGCAGTGGTTCTGCATGATTTCAGATATATTTTGTCGATTAACCATTGGTTAAAAACCTTGAAAGCCTTGTGCCACACTGACACTTCACTCCTTTGAATCCTGGTCCCCTACTCTGCAATCTATCTGTTAGCTGAAAAAAATTAACACAATAATACTAGATCTTAAAATGCCCAAGAAATATGCTTTGCTAAGTTTAATGCGGATCAATTTTCAACCTTTCCAAATCCTCCTTTAATTTGGGTATAGGCAATCATTTTGATAACTCCTGAAAATAAATAAGCTATTTGTGTTTAAATCCATCCATATATTCCCAACACTCGACATTCTGTTCTTTCAGTCTCAGCTTCAATGACAGCGTCTGCTTTCCGTCTGACAGACAGCAGTGCGAACCCGCAGATGAAAGCCGTGCCTTGTGAGTTCCTAGCCGAAGGGCTTGCTCTGTCAGGCTGCTCGGCCCCGCCATCTCGGCCCCGTCGTCCCGGGGGCCCCAGCTGCAGACGTAGATGTCGATGAAGTGGATGTTGAAGGTCAGAGCTGTGGCCTCCATGGCATCAGTGACAGAGCCGTCCAAAAGGCGGATACCTGGACAGAGTGAAAAGGTCACAGAAAGTTCGGAGGATTGGCTCACGGAAGAAACAAAATGGAAATGGACACTTTTCAAAAATATATTGGAAAGAAATTGTACTAATGCTGCTAACACAAACAAGGATTCTGTTTTTAATTTTGTACAAGTTATCTACAAAAAGTTCATACAGACACAGAGCTATGACACAATATTTGGGAAGCACAGGCATCGCCGTGACATTGTACGCTCACACACAGCAGCCTTCCTCAGTGCTTTAAGTTGGCCGGTACACAGCCATACACAGAACCTCTGCTTCTAGATTTGACTGTCTGGTTTACCGGGACTTTTTACAACATACCGGGACCTCTCACAAGATCCCAGAACCCTTTCGTGTCTTCTCTATATCAAGGTGTCTCTTAGCGATTCATAATGACACTTAAATTACATTAGGGCGCACTACGTGATGCTTGCCTCTCTCCTTTTTCTCATTGATTAAGTGACACTCACTGGTTTGTTTTCACGAAAGTGGAACGTCACATTAATGCTAACTCACGAGTCACAGCAATACTGGATAATCGGGGAAAAGCAAGGAATTAAAAATAGTAATGTTTGGCGTGGCTCCAAAAGGGTACAAAGAGAATCCGAAATAGAACGGAATCTGATGACGGCACAGCTCTCCGACAGACAAATATATACTGTAAAAATACCAAATCAGAAAATTAAAAATAGCTTGTTTAATAAATTATTTTTGTGAAAATCAGCATTATCTTCTAGTATCTTTTGTTCACTGTAGAAATTCAGAATGTAGACAATTACTTGATGATTTGCCAATACCAGCCGACCAATCCACATGCCAACAGGTGAAAGGGGGGAGTACTGGCACATCTTTTTTTCACTTAAAGCACTGCTTACTGCTCAACAGTTACAAGTTTGTTTTAGTCTTTGAATCTGTCATTTTTTGGTATAGCGTCAATAGAAATTCATTTTTAAGAAGGTAATACAAGAAACTGAGGAGGCTAAAAAGAGGAAATCAGATAAAATGTGAGTTTCCACTAAAGAAAGTTTTAAATGGAGTTTGGCCGGTGATTGTATCATAAAACATGCTAATCTCTTCTACTAATTGTTATATGGGATCTGCTTGCAATGCATCGAAACTTACTTTCATTGAAAAGATGGCACATTTTGTTTGACAAACACCTTAATGGAAACTTTGTCTTCTTTCTTTTCATTCTTTTGTTAGTGCTTTCAAAACATCCAATCAAAGAGGAATGCATAAAACAAAACAAAAAAAAAAATCAAGGAAATTCTCCAAACGAAAGCACACAAGAGAGTGAAAGCTCAGTCAGTACTCATTGTCACAGTGACCATGTCTCAACGGCACAAGCAAGTTCGACATGCATCTTTCATTTGGGTCTTACCCCTTCATCTCCTGTGAGCCAGAGTCTGTTTAAGAGTCAAGATAAAAAACACTCAGCACAGTGAAATTAAGGCTAACTGTGGAAAGACATTCCTGGTCTTGCCTCACAAACCGTTTGGGTCAGCTCTGCAGGAGGCTCTCATCAGCTTCTGACAAATGAGGGTGAAGGATTAAAGATCACAGAGCAGAGTTCAAATGTTAGAGTTCAACTGAGCGAGTCCTCTTGTCAGCCTCCATGTTTCCTGCTGATGACACCGCTGTATGCAACTGGATTCGGGATCTGAGGGTGGTGGGTAATTTTCTTCCTCCCAAATCATGTACTCCTCATTAACTTGTGGTTTATAGCACTCTTAGTGTATCCTATAAAAATCTTTGATTCCACAACAGAAAACGGCCTATCTTGTTTATTCGGTTCATTCATCCCTCGCCAATGTTACAACCAACACTAAAAAAGCCATTACTGAAGCTCCCACTAAAAAATGAGCTGTTAAATGGGGTCAGCACGGCTCAATAGCATCCAGTCACTGTCTAGACGATTGCATTTGCACAAACTCAAAGCCATACATACATATAAATGCATATCTGCTGGTGAACATCTATAACGTACAGTTTTTCAATATATTCTATATATTTTTCTAAACACTCCAAAGCAAAAATACTTCCTAAAGACCTTTAAATAGACATGAACTCGTATCTTCCATAAAGCCACTGAGTTTCAAGTATAGCTGATGAGCTAATTTTTAGCTTGATTTTAGCAACACAAACAAAACTATACTGACTAAGCAAGGCTACAGAGATACCAGAACTAGAGACAGGACAGCAAATATTTTCTAATCTCATCATTTTATGCCAAATTTTACTTGCAAAATTGTAATTTGCCATGTCATTGCAAGTTGTAAAATGCAAGTTTTCCCTATCAAATTGTTTTTACCATGAAACAAATTGCTGCACTGCAGAATATGGCACAAAAATGTGTGTTTGAATTATTTATTTTTGAATCCATTTAATGCGTTTCGTTTCATTTCGTTCTGGGGAAAAGTTAAAATCGGGCTGCTTTCAAAGCGTCCTGTCAAAACCTCTTTTTTTTTCTTTTTTTTTTTACTATAAATAGTGAAGACGAAACAAGTCTTTTACATCAGTGCAGAAATCCACAATATTCCACAATATTCCTCACATGCAAATACATCTCGTTATTGCTCAAGATAAAGTTCATGTGAAGCACTCATTTCCAGATTTTAGCTGCTGGAAAGTACACTCCAAATGGAAAAAGTGATTTTCCTATTTTTTTCTTTTGCATTATCAGACAATAGTGTCTTCTTTTTAGGAAAGGATTAATGGCCTAGTACAAATGTTTTTGAAAATGTCATGTCACAGTCTTGGCCATTGCAGTACACCCACAATGCACCGCCTCCCACTGTCTCGATAAGGCTGCATTGTTTTCCTCACCTCCGATCCTGGCATTGAAGGCGATGCCCACACCGCAGTAGGAGTTATTGGCCTCCATGGCAACTTCCCCTGCACATCGGGTACCGTGACTGAAACAGAGGGGGAATGCGCTGTCAGCCACACACTGAGACTTGAATATGCAGAGAAGTGAGTACTCTTATTTTGGATGTGTCGACCTGAGCACACCCCAAATTAAGCCTGAACAGACAATTACAAACAGTAATTTGAAGAGTGGAGCAGGCAAACATCAAGATGGTGGAAACTGCAGCACAAGCACAGCTTTCTGCAGCTGATATTCTGTTCACACGCTGCACTGCAAGCATGGCAATATTTCCTAACCCGACACCTCACGTATGTAACTGTTTTTGTTTACTGTTTTTTATTTACACTTTCTACATCAGTTTGACATATTACTATTGCACAACTTGCAATATAACATTGCGAGTTAAATATCTTTCAGTGTGTTAACTAATTGACCATTCACTCTGCCAATCCCCTTGTTTACTGTTGCTAAACCTGTTGAGTCTTCTAGTTTACACAGTGCAAGAATATAAAGAATATAAATTGTCCCCAGGTTCTAAATGTAAGTAATAATATTTTTTTGAACATTGTTTTACTGTGTGAAAAGTAAAGGAGACCTCTGAATAACTGGTGGAAGCACATTGACTCTTTGCTCCTCACTGAAAAGTATTAGTCCTTTTGCTCCGCCCACCACAGCTGCTTATGTTAGGTCGGCCAATGGGAGAGCTGTGTGCATCAAGATGGCTAGTTAGAAGAAACATGGGAAATTCAGCCACTGGCTAAAGGTTTGAAAACTCAGAATGAACTCAGATATAGAGTCCCCTCCATGAAGCCAAATCAGCAACTGCAGACTTCTCAGAATGATAAGTGCTGCTAAAATCTTTTATTGTTGTTTTATTGTTTGTTAGCTTGTTAGCGTGTACATTTAAAGCTGTAGTACGCAACTTATCTTTGGCATCATCGCTCTAAAATCCCATGTTAACATTTCAGCATATTGTAATTCAGGTGGTTTGAAAGAAGACTCTACACTCTACACTGCGGTTCTCAGCGACAGGTGACGTCCCTACGAGTTGACTGGCTGTTGAAACAAATGATGTGCCTTACGCTCTGAAAATGGTCTCTGGTGACTTTACAAGCTGAGTTGCAGGCAACACCGTCAGCCGACTTGAGTCAAGTTGCGATGGACGAGCTTCCTCCGCTGTAACTTTCCCTGCAACCGTTTTATCTCGTCGAAAATTTTAGGTGCAAACTGGACTCAAAGAGCAACAACCAAACAAAGTGAAAAGGGAGCCGGAGCAAAAACAGGGAGGAAGGGGTGCAGTGGAGTTGCTTCCTCAGGAGTCTCATGCTTGATTTTCAAATGTCGCTTACCCGAGCATGAGCAATGATTAATCTGTTTGTCAGTGTCTATTTTGCATGTATTATGTATGTGTTTATTATGTATGTATATGTCTGCAAAGTTTGGGAAGGTCCGCACAGATTGAGTTACCATGAGGTCATTATGAGGTTGGTTCGGTGTCGTTTTAAAGCAATGAGATTGGCATTATGGACGTCACCAGCTTGTTTTGTTGTTGTTGTTGTTTTGAGCCAGATGTGACCATGTTTGGATGAAAAGGTACAGCTGGAGAAGATAAGGCATTTCTAACAGTGACTGTGTGACACCTAGCAGACAGCCAACAGCTGCTGTCACTCAAAGAAGCCATGCCTTTCTTCTGCATAACTCATTTCTTAATATAATTTAAATGTATTGGTTAAATAAAAATGTATCCCCTGTTCAGATGTCATAAATGGAGAATATGAGCTATAGAGACAAATGCTGTTTGTAAACAGCTATAAACATGATAATTTCTGCTGTAAAGTTTGGGTATTTTAACATGGAGCTCTGTGAGGATTTTGCTCATTTTAAGAGCCAGCCTCAAGTGGTCATTAGAAGAACTGCAGTTCTTGGCACAAGATTGCCGCCTGGTTATTACCTGTTCTCCTCATCTCTGATGGGCATGGGATCATGAGACAGACCATGTGAAGCACGTAGGTCACAGCTCGCGAGGGCTTCCTGTAGTCAGGACAGAAAACAGGTGCAGCACTGTGTATCATAATGTAACTCTTAACACAAAACACAAGAGGGACATGACAGGAAATGAAGGAATCCCATGAAAAACTCTTGATACCTGCCTCTTTAACTCTTAACTTAAGGCTACTGTGTCAGTGTATTTCTTCTTACAGAAGGCAATCACTGTCACTAAGTTAATGCCTGCGGCTGAGTCTATGTGTGTCTCTGCGTGGTTTATGTTTGCCTCATAAGAGTGAACATGTTTGGATGACTTGTTTGCCAGTGTATATAGGCATAACGGGAGGAGGATGTCTTGGCAGCAAACAGTACAAGAGCAGTTATCTCTCTCTCTCTCTCTCTCTCTCTCTTTTTTTTACCAGCCAGGCTTATCCACGCCAGACAATCTGCTCTGAAAGTAAGTACAAGTTGGCCTGTGTGTTTCAACTGCCTATAGGATTATATATGACAAGGCAGAAACAAACATCAGTGCCACGCCACATATGCTTTATGGCTAACCCGTGTAACACCAGCCTAACTGAATAGATTTTAAATCAATACTGATAAATTGTCTCTGTTTTTAAGTAAAAGATCAGTTGGGCAGTTCAACAGAAAGTCAACACACAGATTTCAGCTAAATTAAAATCCAAAAGTGTTGGGTTAAAACAGCATTGATGGAAAAATATAACCTCATAGCTAGACAGATCAATCAGAAAAGACAGTGTATACCCATTCCTTAGATTTACTGTATATGAGGTAACTCGAGCGATAGATTAGTTAACCTTTCTCATGGAGATATTGCTTATATCCAAGCCATAGCAAGCCATACAGTTCACAGGAGAGCAAACTGAGTGACTAGGAAAACACCATGAGGTTCCCTGTCTCAGAACAAGACATTTATCGTGCACAGCGAGAACTCGCAGGAAAACTGTATGAAAGCTCAGTACAGTGAAATTACTGTCTGTATGTTCCAGGTCCATAGGAAACATCCTACAAATAGGGTCTAAGGTCAAAAATACCGAACCTATCCTTCAAATAAGATTTAACAGAGATCAGTTATTGTTCAACAATCACATTTTATATTTACTTACAAAGTTTTTCTTCAGGTCTTTGTTTGCGTGATCAACACCTGAAAACAGGAGTGAAAGAAAACACTGAAATTACTCAAAAATCAAACTATAATCTGGATAGTTGATACTGGGAGGAAACAGGAGACATTTGATGCTCTAGACAAAGAAGTGAAAAAAACCTCTTATTTGTGCAATCAGATCATGCCTAAGTGCACTCATTATTTTCCGTGGAGCTGAGTAGGAGCTGTTTCAAGTCATTTGAACTTACAGTGTGGTAGACAGGTTATTAAAACTTTGAATTTTGAGTACCCTACTAATTGGTGTAATTAATTTGCCAAACTGTAACATTGGAGTCAAATTTTTATAGCAAGTTGTGTCAAGATCTGGGCTTTGCTGTATGAGGCTTTGCACATGATTGATGGATGAGCGAATGAACAAATGGCTACAGAACAATCTCCGGTCCCCCAAAATTTAATGTATTCATTTTGCCATTTTTATTACTTATTCTTTTCTTTTCACCTTTTCCTGCATCTTTTATCATCCTCTCTTTCACATAGGTTGCCTTTCTTTCACTTGTCCCCTCCTCGCCCTCCTACTCTCCTCACTCCAACCAGCACCACCACCACCTCCTCCTCCTCCTCCTCCTCCTCCTCTTCCTCCTTCTCTGCTGCATCAGGGCTCCTGTGGTCTCAGCGAGAGACGAACGAATGATGGCCCCAGGAGGGCCGCGCCTGCTCTGCCACACATCACTCACTCTCTCTCTCTTCCAATCTCTCATGCACACACACACTCACACCCACAAACACACATAAACGGGACCTGCCAGCCTTTGTCCTATGCAGGCAGTGCCTCTGGGTTGTCATGGCAACCTGTAGTCGGTTTTGCCTCTGAGCCCTGATTGTGTTGAGCTCAGGCGGGATGGAGCCCTGGGTGGGTGAAGCCTCATTGGAGCCTGCCATGCCGTGCTGTGCTGTGCCAGGTCAACCTGCTACATCCACCACATAACAACTGATGCTTTATTCATAACCTCTGATGCTTCATTCTCTTTTCAACCACTTCTTTTGGATATTCTTGCTCTAGACACACTTCCCATTTTTGAATGTCAAATCACCTTTGCTCTGCTGCTGTTGTCAGTGTCAGAAGGTTACAAACTGCTATGTGCCACCAGCAGGACAAATGGTGTCAGCAGCTGCATCTTTTCACTTGCCAGGAATGAGCTTCAACTACAAACAAGACAAGAACCTTGCTCGCCAGTCCACACACACAGCCAGCTGTGTTCACTGGAATGTACCACAAAGCTGGATTTACTAATGCCAGGAAACAAACTCTTTGTCGCTGAGACAAAGAAGTGCAATCCACGCAAGTTTATTTGATAAAAAGCACAAATACACAAATATTGCTTAACACATTTCTGTTTGTACATAACCGTGGCCACGTTTACATGAGAGCAGCCTTACTTAAAACTGGAAAGTCTTTCCTTTGTGTCTTCAAAGAAATCTGTGCTTACACTGAAGAAATGAAAGCGCTGCAGTATGCACGCTTCGGCAGCATAAGTTTGTAAGGCAGCAGGGTGGCTTAGCGGTTAGCGCTGTTGCCTTACAGCAAGAAGGTCTTGGGTTTGAATCCAGGCCCGCTTGTCTAACACCAGGTCCTGGGTTTGATTCTCAGCTGAAACACGGCTGCTCTTGTGTGGAGTTTGCAAGTTCTCCCCGTGTTCATGTGGGATTCCTCCGCGTGCTCCGGTTTCCTCCAACTATCAAACATACATGTTAGGTTGGCCTTATGTGGCAGCGCACTCAGTCACAGCGGTTCAGGACTAACCCGCCACTCTAACCTCGCAATTAAGTTGCAAGGTTGTGATAACAATGACATAAAGCTGCTTTACTTTTACCTTTTTTAAATGACATTCCATTAGCCAGGCTAGCGCCCACTGGTGGTCCACTTAATTATCTTAAGCTACCACACAGTCAGGGAACTCTCAGTACACTTTGGTTTTCTCCGGCCTAA
>JAQLOL010000025.1:26357516-26369517 GCA_029783665.1 Naso thynnoides
CTTCGGCAAAAGTTTATAACATACGTAATGACCAAGCAGTAGCGATTGGTCGAAGTTGAAAATATCCCGCCCACCACAATGCAAACGTTTCTCAATGGAGAGTGGCCAGACGCTTCTCACAAAGTGAAATGATGTGAAAGCGGATGGTTAAGCAGGCTAACATTCCATAGGAGCTGGCGGAGTTGTTTTCTTCCTATTGCTGCAAAGCCCTAATCAGAGCCACATATTAAAGAAATTCAGCTGCAGTTTGACTTCTGAAATTATGGAACGAACCCTCAAATTTGCCTGCATGGACTGTCGTCATGTTTGACTTGCTTTGGGTGCACTGCAGAGTGTTTGATCGGAGTTTGGCAGTGGCTAATGCATGCATAATGAATGCAGACTTGCACTAGCATTAGCATTAGTGTAGTCACTGCTTTCACAGGCTTGAAAAGAAGTTTGCACTTTTAAAAGATTACATTCTGGAACCCGGTTTCAAAAGTTTGCGGTTTCAGTTGCACCAGCACACCATTGTCATGTAAAAGGAAGGTTGAACTGCAACAAAAACTTGACCGTTTCATGCAAAAACTTGCCGTGCCGTGTAAACTGCCTCCTGTGACCGATAAAATCGCAGGTATAAACACTTTCATCCTGGATTCCTCTCCTGTGATAAATACACTTACAATTTTGTGAGCAAGAACGCTGCATTCTTTCAAATCCAAGCAACCATAAAAGTGAGAAGACTCAATCCACTGAGATTCATTCAGACTCAACATGATTTAGTTGAATTCATAGCAACTGTGGTTTGGTAAGAAAAGAGAAGAAAATGTAGTACCCACTTGCTTCTGTGCATTTCCAACAATCACAAAGTTGTGAGGCTTTTATGGATTTTTAGTTTCTTATTCTCAAGGGAACAAGGGAAAGAGCTCTCTGGCCAGCTTTTCTCCTCGTCTGAGCCAAGCTGGATTTCCACACTGAACACAAGGCCAAGCGAGGATGCTGAGTAGGTTTTGCATAGTCTGATTTAAAGCATGCAGTGTGTCGAGTTATACTGCACTATGGGCCACATGATTTCTTCATATGGAATTCAAGTGAGTTAAGAAATGTTAATTGTCTTTCAAAATCCCCCTTCATGCTGCTTCATTTTTTTCCTCTTTAATCCTTCAACTTTGTTTTCAATGAAATCAGGAGTCTCTTCCACATTCTCTGCTCTAACGCAGATAATCAATCACTTTTTAACCAGTATTACTGGACAGAAACTCTCTATGATGCTAGTTGATATGTTTGAAGGATTTATGCATTCATGTACAAACCACAAACACCCACATACCCCACAAATATCTGAGAAAAAAGAATATTGCGGAGAAGCAAACTAAGATCAGTGGTACTTTGTGACATCACGTGCTAAAGTGTACACCAAGTCTTGCTGACGTCATGTGTGAGGCATGCTTTATTTGACCAAAAAAATGTCACCCAATCATCTTTAAAAAGTATGCACATTTGCAACTGTACAACTGAACAGTCCTCAGAACTTTCCAACTAACAGTTTCACTACAGTGAGTCATAAAATCTTTTTTAAAAAACACTCAATACATTTACATGACATTAGAGAAAGACGCTTTATTTTGTTAGTGGGGCTAAAACTGGACTTTTAAAGTGCACGTAAACACGTTAGTACAACTGAACTCATTCTAAATCGAATTTCTCAAAGTTGAGCTAACACACCTTGATAATGCGATTCAGAATCTCAATCACAACACAATAAAACAACATCTATGTGATTATTTAACAGCTTGTGGAGACAGTTTTGGATTTCGGTTGTCTCACTTAGCCAGACTTCTTTTCAAACACACTCTACAGTAGGCAAGTAGCACAGTAGGCCCCCTGGTAACTCAATGATCATCTGCAGGGATTAAATTTGAAAAGACAACAACTAATAGGGAAGGGTCAGGGAAAATCTAATCCCCTCCCTCTAGTGAAGTCAATGTCAGACCAAGAGAATCAAGTCCACTCCACAGAGTAGGCGGAGTCTCTTTTCAGTCACACTCACTGTTTTTACAGATTAAAAGCTAAAATGTGCTGTATGGCTAATTATGGGACCAAATAATCACTTCAGTTTTTGTCCCCCTTTTTTTTTTCATTTTGGCACATCCAGCCTCGTTTTCACAATATAAGATTTCCACTACTTCATTATTGTGGCTTACAGAATTCTTGATAACTAATTATCGCAATATTCCTTGAAAAATAAAAATAAAAACAGACAATCAGTCATATTTGTTTTTGTCCATTGCATGTTTTATCTCTTTTAATTAGTGTTATTATTTAATAATAGATGAATTTTTCTGTTTTAATGCAGTTGGCAAATAGCATTAGGATGTATTACTGCCTCTTACTGTGACAGAGACAGATTAAAAAGAATATTAAGATTGATATTATTAACATGATATTGATATTTTATGTCTGAGTTAAGTTTACAGTCAATACCTGTTTCTGCTCATGTGCAATATGTTGGAAATCTTTCTTCTCGTTTCATTAATATAATTCACTTATTTTCAGCAGTGGGTAGCATACTGAAAATCTATATTACTGGGATTTGTCAAGACTGTTATTAAAATTTATGAAGTTGTTGATAGATAATTTTCTGTCCTCTGAGGGTACATTTTAAATTAAGTCTGTAAATTGTTATATGACATCTGTACTAAACTATGTGAGAGCCCAACAGTTTGGCATGTATATTCACACACCTGCACGAGCATTCTTCTCTGCAGTACACAGATAGGAATTTGCATTAGGATTGACATGTGCGCAGCATGAGCACAAGTAAGCTCAGAGTTGACATGTCACAAGGGTCAATTTGAGCATCAAAACACTGCACCTTCAGGTATTTACAAGGATGATCTGAGTAGAAAATGCATTCAGTCCAGGTGCATTCGCACAGGTAGCACCATACTACCATAAATACAGCATAAACACACTCCAACACAGTCCAAGGTCTTCTGAGTGTGAAAGTAGAAAGTCACATCCCACAGATGAAACACTGTAGGTGGTGGAGCCAATGCAAAACCCTCCATGAATACAAATGCTTTGAACCTGGCTGACCCAGTCTAGATTGTGATTGTGCAGGTGTGTGTGTGAACGTGTTCACTGCTCTGCATGTGTGTCAGCATTCAGCGGCAGCAGCTGCACTCTATCTCCTTGCTCCGGCAGCATTCATGCCGGTCCTCAGGGTCAAACACACACACAAATCAGACACAGAGATGTGTCGGAGGCCATTTTGAGCCGACAGTGAGTCGTGCCTGAGCCGCCGCTGAGAAAATGAGCCGACATCACTTCAGAGGAGGCCCCCGCTACATCTGGCTCCCCCCGGCAGGCTCTGCTGCTTAGCTCTCCACTGCAGAAGTTACTGTACATAAAAATAGCAAAAGTCAACAGGCTGCCTCTGCTAGTGGAGTGGGAGAAGGGCTAAGACACATGAGGGAGGAGATAAGGCACGAAAAACTGATACCAATATTTCTGTAATGAGGCTGTACATGGCTGATAATTTGTGTTTGCAAGTGTGGAAAAGGACAAGAAAGGTGTGTGAGATTGTGTGTGTGTGTGTATGTGTGTGTATGTGTGTGGGTAAGTGAGTGAGAGCTGCAGAGAGACAGTGGTGTGTATCACCACCCGCCGAGGGTGAGACTTCCTGGCCCTACACCTCCGTCTCATTAATCAGCTCGGTATTTAAGAAGGGCTGGAGTGGACACTTGCCTGTAATTAGCTGGTTTTGTCAAGGATTTGTGTGTGTGTGTGTGTGTGTGTGTGTGTGTGTGCGTGTGTGCATGTATAAGTATGTATGTGTGGGTTTAAAAAGTGAATGGCAGAGAGGGAGAGAGATCTTGGGGAGGAGACAGAGTTTGATGAGTGATACAGAGTGGAAGGATTGAGTTGGAAGGCTGTAGAAGGAGCGTGGGAGATGGAAAGCCTGGCACAGGGAGGAAAGAAGAAGAAGACAGGAGTGAGAAGACAGAGGAGACAAGTTGAAGGAAGAAAGGAGAGAAGGAGAAAAGAAGAAGTGGGGGAGGTGAGAGAAAAAAATGAAAGAAATGAGAGAAGACTGACAGTAAGGAAAAGCTGCAGGAGAGACGGGGACAGAGCAGAGGGAATGTAGGGATGAAGAAGAGGTTGACTTCTAAAGTGGGACATTAGTATTCAAGCAGCAAGCATTCTCCACCCCCTCACCACACCCTACTGACCTGTCTGCCCAGCGGCCAGCTTCTCTCCTGCCGAGGACCCAGACACGAAGCTGGAGGTGGCAGAGGAAGTATGTGTGCACGTTGAGACTCAAGTTCATTGCAGGTCTGAAACGCGTCCATCAATGGCGATCTCCACTTTAGACAATCGTCTTTGTTTTTTCCACTGCGTGTGGGTGTCAGTGTTACATTACTGTTATTACTTCTGAAATTCATCATCAGAATTTTACCTGCAAGTCAAATGTTCTCTGTCCGTCAGTGGGCATCACTTGAAATTCTCTTGTTACACAACACAATTTAAAAACTTTTCTTCTTTTTTTACCATGGCAACAGTGGTGCATGCAGATGCATTGCCCTGTAGCTCCCTGAAGACTAGAAGGGTCAGAATTCCACACCCCCTAGAAAGGGCGTGAGTGGTCATTTTGCTGCCAGATTTCAAATTCTATTATCTCCCATGATAAATGCTCAATATAGAGAATAATGTGTTTACTGTGTCAGGATATCTTTTCAAAAATGAAATAACACCTGAAGATATATCAAGGAGGAATCGAAAATGTACACTTTCATCAGAGACAGTTCATCCAGATCTGCTCCTGGCTGATGTAGGTGAGCTCTGCTCCGCTGAACAGCCATGTGTCGTACTGCTTTGAGGGCCAGAAGCTACCTCTGTAAATTGAACTTGAGGCCGCTCTTAAAGTTTAACTTTTGACAGAGAGATTGATAGTTGCCGAGCAACCAAGATGCAGCTGCCACTGCATCAAAATGTATTAACCATGGCAAAATCTGTGCAACCATTATAACTGCCTGTGGCTGAAATAAGTAAAAATAATGACATTTTCTTTGCCTTTAGTGCAATTTGTGTAAGCAATTTTTAGGAGAAGTCAGGGACCAGCAGCACTGTAACTTTTAATTCAACAAAGTTATATGACATATAAATGTGAAAACAGTCAAAATGACTGTCATGGTTGTTGTAGTGTTGAACTTGCTTCACTTTTTACTTTAATTAGCTGTTTTTTTCAGATTTTTTTTTCTAAAACACGTATGAGAGAATTACACCAGTCAAGATTGGACAAGAAAGTAAGGGGTTCGGTTTTTAGATCAGCAAATTTTTGAGATGATCACTGTCAACTGCAACTTCTAACCACCAAGCCAGACCAGCCAGTGTCACCCGGAAGAAGACGGAGGAGAGATGGAATAAGAGCCAGTAAACCAGCTTGGACTTAAGGCTGAAATTGGAAAATGAAATGTATAAAAATGGGACTCTTGCTGTCAAAGCAGCAAAGAATCTGACTATTGTAACCAAAGCTTTACAGAGGCAAGCCGTTAACGCAACATTCCAGTTTGGCTGTTTCACTCGATGGACAAACTATGTTCCAAAGCACAGGACTCCAGCCGAGTGAGGGGAGACAGACTCCTTATTGGTGCTCAAACAGCTTTAAGTTGATGGACAGTGTTTCTCAGAAGACGTACACTAACTTAACGTTGTTGGCCATTTTACCTTTAGCGTCTTGTTGCTTGTTACAGCCAGAGTTAATTTTCAAGGTGTACTGACTATCATGTATTGCTGTTTCTATCCGGTTCTTTTGTGGTCTACTATACGGAGAACTACAGACTTTTATTTCACAAATGGCTTTGTAACCCTGTCACAAGTATGAATCTGTATGGCTTCACATGTACACACACACACACACACGCATACACACTGTTCCACTAAGGTAGACATACAGCAGAGCCATCGTAAGGAAATAAAGCAAGACTAACCATATGGCAGACTTCATCCATCCAAAATCATTATCGATTAAAGCCCAGTCATTTTATGTTGTATGCAAAGAATATTACTTGTATTTATGTCAAAAGTAAAAACAAAACATCAAGGCATTCAGAAAAAACAGACTTGTTTAGCACTGTTCACTGGATTTGACTTTCAAATGTAAATTTAACTTATGAATGTAAATTAAATGCATTTATAGGCAACTGACTTAAAACTCTAATTGTATCTAATCATTTGTTTTGAGTTAAGATAAAGGTATAGTACAGGTTAAAGCGACAATAACTAACTTCAACCGCGACCCACTGCTTCGAGAAACAGAAGTAACGATGCACATTAATACGTTGCACAAAACAGCAATTTTAGTAAAACCGGGTCATATTTCATGGAGATGATGTCCTACGACTGCTCTGCCTCAACTCTGTGATTCACGGAGGTTCCTGAAAGCAACATGTAGGCTGCCTGCAGACCAAAGCTACCCACAACTATCCACTGCTGCAGCTGCAAGTGCAGCAGTGGGTAGTTGTTGGTGACAGCTCGCAGAGCAGTGCACAATATTATCATAAGTGTATTACTGACATACTATCGTTTTTTAAATTATTTTATTTTTGATATCACAGTTATCATCAGTACCAGTTTATTGTGTTGCCCATAACTGTAACTCAAGAGACTCTCTGTGGATGTTTGTGAAACTACTGACTGCAAACCTTGTTTAGCTTTAGCTGAATGCCGGCAGTGACCAAATAACGCTGCCGAATCAAGTGGATTTTCCTATATTTACCTAAAAAACAGCACTATTTTTTTTCACTCCAAGCTTGTTCTGTTGTCATGTCACCTGCTGAATAATTAGCTGTTTGTACATTATTTGTAGCACACTCCACTAACAAGGGATATGAGGAGCTGTTATGAGACACAGTGTGTTTAGTTGGTGTGCTCCTGGCTGTGTGCATTAAATGTACTGAAACAGAGTGCCTACGTCACGCCCATCTACTTCTGGGCCAAGGGACCTTAATTCTGAAAAACACGAACGGTAGCCAATGAAGAGGGACAAATTATTTTCGGATCCCGTTTGGCTTGTGCCCTGAATTACGCATATGACGGTTGGCAATTTAAAAGATAACTTCTCATGTAAAGAAAGTCAAATTTTGTCGTCAAACAGTAAAATAACACGTTTTTTGTGAGACCACTCAATGAACTACGTCTCTCGTCTCGCACAATATACGTCACCAAGGCTAACATAGCTGTGACTTTTACACAGCTTCTTTGGTTCCTTCAGAACGAGGGAAAATGTATTAAAAGAGGTAAAAATCATTAAAAGCATGGGCGTGCTGAGAGCAGCAGCTAAGCAAACAGAGAGTTAGCCGGCTCTGTCTGAGATCGTTGTTACGACATCACTTATGCGACAATTGGGTGTTTCATCTTTCTAAATGTGTATTTCAAAAGCCTTACACTTTGGCAGTTGTGTGATAAATTGCAAGTTTCTGATTCATTTTAAACTGACAAACTTCGTATTTGAGACTGGCGGTACAATTTAAACGGGTTCAAAAAATGAAATGTCTCTTCTCATTGACTACAGTTCATATTTCTTCCAAAATAAGGTCCCACAGGGTCCAGTGGAAGGGGCGTGACTTAAGCCACGTTTACATGGTTACATGGGGGGGGGCAGCCCTACCAAAAACGGAAAGGTCTTTCCTTTGCATCTTCAAAATATGTCCACGTTTACACGAACAACCGAAAGCGCTGTAGTATGCATGCCAGGCCAGTAGTTGGCAGTGTAAGTCTGTAATGACGTACCGTCAGAGCTGCTGAAGTTGTGGCTTTCTAGCATTGAAATTCAGTCTAGTGCAGCTTTAAATAAAAGAATTTTTGAAAGCCATAGGGATTGCTCTGCCGAATGATACTGCATTCTACACCCATGAGATGTTGAGCACTGGACGAGTACACACACATGCACACACAGAGTCAGTCAGCTGGGAATTCAGACCTATTGTATAATGCGCAGGAGCAATTAGGGATTCACATGTAAAGTGGGGTCAAGCTGCTGACCTGCCTGTCTTCATGTCTTCTGTTGGGACGCCAGCCGATGGCCCCGTGCCACAAAACGACCAATCACAGCATCCGATTCCTGCCACTGTTGTGGATGGAGACGTTTCGGCCCGTCATTGTGGAAACTCAAACCTGTGCGCTGCTGGTCTGTGCCTCTCTATTAGCGACAGATTGAGGACTGAGCTTATCTGGCCGCACCAGAATGTGTGTGTATGCATGTGTGTGTGTGCTTGTGGAGACAGAGGCTGTGCGTGTAATGAATTGGTGTCAGGGAGGGCATAAAGAGTTAAATGAGGTCTAATCTGCTAATAGCAAGCAACAGCAAGAAATTATCAACACAGTGCAAAAACCTTTAGACGCATTAAAAAAAACACAAATATCATTATGAGAAACACTTGCAGAGTAAAGAAAACAGTACCTCTATCGGTCTTAATTTCGGCATCAACGTTTTATCAGCCAACCCCCATGAATAATCCGCACGGTAATTTCTTTCTTTCTCCCTTTTTGTTTCTGGCATTTTGGTGAGGCAAGATAAGGGCTAAAAAAACAACAGAAGGGCTCGCAGAGTAAAAAAAAGACAGATAGATAACATTGATATCAACTCCTACACAACACAGTCATTCTCTTATCTGGGCTTTTTATCACAGTTTGGGTTTTTTTCTTTGTTTCTTTCTTTCATTCTCCCTTTCTTACTTTCTGTGTTTGTTTCTTTCTGACTGTCTTTCTGTCTGTTTCTGTCTGTCCAAGGCTCCCTATTCTTTGTGGACTCAGAAAAAGTAAAAATCTTAAAAACTCAAGTCAGGCCTCGGTTTAAAATTAAACTTAGTGTTGATCTGCTGCGGTTTTATTCTGATCATAAAATGCGGTGGCAGCAGCGTGGACTCTATTGTAGAGAGAGAGGTCACGTAAAACGAAGCCGACTGTGGGCTGGAAAAAGAAAATATGTTTAGATATGTGATCTAGTGAAGTGGGAGGGGATTTGCTTATTAGCAGACAGACATGGAGATTTGTTGGTAGAAGCAGACTGACACACACACACACACACGCACATTCGTGATACTGTTCCAGCCTACACTGCAGTCATATTTCTGAGAAGAGGAAAAAATATTTCATATATAGACTTATCATTGCTCTGTGTCAAACAGAAAAGCCTCTCTGGGTCTAATCTATCAAGGTCAGCTAGTGTGGTCCAGACAAACAGCGTGTCGTTCCATTCCGCTGCTCCCTGCTGGTGAACACAACATCTGACAGGCTCACTGGAGGGAAGACCACCTGATCCACCTGCTCCTAATGCACTAATCATAAATGCACAGCTGATGGAAAAATGATCTGAAGTTGGAAAATTTGATTGATATCCTTTCAAATCAGTGTTTCTTGTAATGGAACTACTGAACTATCAGAACACAGATTAAGTCATAATTCCTCATTCATTGAAAGGAAACGTAGAAAGAATCAGTTTGATTCTGATTGTTAGCATATATGTTGTGCCTTTTAAATACATCACAATAACAGAATTAACTCTATTCAAATTTGATTTTGGGCAGAATACAAGATTATGCACCAATAAATCTTCGCTGATTTTACTCGTCCACGCGCTTGAACAGTTCCTGACCTCACTGAGACGAAGAAAAAAAAGGTTAATTTTGGACAAAAAAAACCTCTTTGTACCACTATCAGTGACAGACATGCTGATTATTTTACACTGTGCTCACATCAAACACAACTAGGGGGACTACCTGTGACTTTGCTCTAAGAGGTATTCAACACACCACACATATTACAGAGGGGTACACAGAACACAGCTTAAAGCAATGAATAAAAAATTTGGAAATATCTTAATTCGAATTGTTGCCCAAGATTTGACAAGAAGCCTGACACCACTTCACATCTGTATGGTAAACAGGGGCCACTGCCAACAGCAGATTAGCTTAACAGGAGGACTAACAACAGTGTGTAACAGCTAGCTGGGCACATGACTCCCCTGAGTCTTGTCATGAGAGGTTGCCAGCTGAGATTTCAGGAAATTATTTTGCCCAATATCCACAGTTAAAGGGGTCATATTATTCATTTCTGTCTCTTTCAACCTATAAATGATGTTACAAAGTCGGATTGCCATTTTAAATGATGCCAAAGTTTGAAATAATGAGGTAAGGGTATGTAGCAATAATCCCTGTGGGTTGTTTCTAATGCCTCTGAACGCTCCATTCTCATCAGTTTTTGGGTTTTTTTTCATCTCGGACCACTTGTGTGTCACAGTGTGCTGGGCTTCTCTAACAGTTCATCTAGAAGGTGTGTATTTGAACTGGCCAATCAGAGCAGAGTAAGCCTTTAGAGGCAGGGCAGGAGCTAAAACAGAGTGTCTCAGACAGAGGCAAAAATTCTGGAAAAAAAAACAGGGCTGTAGGAGAAAACAGATGAGTTTTTTTGAGCATAAAAGCATGTAAACCTGCTACAGAAGTAACCAAAAATAAAAGAACAACCCAAAAAATGAGTATAATATGGCTTCTTTAGGTTAGCAGAGTGCTAACCAGGAGGCAACCGCAGGATGGCAAAGGCATGACCTGCCCTCCTCTCTGTCTGATTGGCTTACCTGATATTTTTACCTCAACCTAACCAATCTAACCGACAAAGGTACAGAGTTCTAGTCTATCAAATGTCAAGTAGGGAGGGTCATGACTTCTCCCTTCTAAGGGGAAAAAATAACGTGTGCTGTGCCCTAATACGCAAACTTCACAAATGTTGAGGCCTGGCGTGGGTCTTGGCCTGATGTTGTGTCAGGCCCATAACACTGTAGGGGAAACACTGTTCTCGATGCTAACAGACAATTTAAAACGTAAAAAAAAGAGAAGGAGTTTGTAACCTGACGCCTCAGTTCTTCATCTAACAGCTCCTCCTTGTTCTGTTACGTTCAGTATATAACTGCTCCCACAAAATGCTATTTAAAATTGATTCGCTGTTGACAAATGCTGAAAATGACCATTGTTTTGTTCCATAAGCAGGTTTTTGATTAGACAGCGGTCAACTAGCCAAGCTAACAAACACACTTGATTTGACGTGACTCAATTTGGTAGAAACCTAATCCAAATTTGCAAAAAAAAAAAAATCTCTTTAAATATAATAGGTCCAATCTCACATGCAACAATTAGAATGAATACCTAGCTAAATAGATTGCAGCCCCCTAAATTGAATCAAATCAAAATTGAATCGTGGCAGTCTTTATGATATCAGCAAATATTGTACCGCTGTCCAAAGAATCGATAAAATATTGTATCATAATGAAACAGGTGATTTACATCCCTAGTATTGACAGATGGCAGACTCTGCCATCATCACCATCCTGATCAAGGATGAAGAGGATTTAAGGTGCTGTGATGGAAAGGAGGAAGGAAAAGGTGGGAGGAGGAAGGCAGACAGAAGTTCAGTTGGACAGACACAGAGCTGGAGAGCTAAAGATAAGAGAGGGGAGGGAGATAGAGGTTACTGGGTGTGTGTAAAGGGGGGTGGGGGGGGGAATAAAAAGAAATGGGTTAGAGGATTTGGATGCAGGGGGCATATCCGTCAGGGATCTTCCCTAGTATCAAACTGGAGCGATCAGTGATAAAAAGTCAACCTGGCAACGGCTGTAGCTGCAGTGGGAGTTCACTGGGCTGCAAATAGGCCTGTCTGCCCCTACTTCCTCTATCGCTTCATCTCTGTGTCTATGCCCCCCAACACCCCCTCGAGACACTCTTGTTGCCTTTATAATGACTAGAAAAGCCAGTAATACAAGTTTTCTTTATACTCAGGTTGGTACCGATGGTCGTTCTCCATTGATATTTCTGCCTGTGCTGTTTTCACACATCTATACAGCCAACAGGATCTGCAGATATAATGCACTTCCACATCTCGACACTCTTCTTCCAATCGTGTGACCACTACACAATCTCTCAATCCCCCCCCCCCCCCGTCTTCCTCTCCGCACTTCATCTCCCTCCTC
>JAQLOL010000025.1:26369617-26386076 GCA_029783665.1 Naso thynnoides
GTCCTATTTCCTGGAGATGATGTCCTACGACTGCTCTGCCTCAACTCTGTGAGTCACGGAGGTTCCTGAAAGCAACATGTAGGCTGCCTGCAGACCGAAGCTGCAGGTGCACCGGGTCACTGCTAGTGAAAGCTCTGCTAAAATAAAAGGCTGCAGATGGACATGGACGTCTTACATCAGAGGGAAAACCACAAGCATTTTCTCTGTAAAATATGACCAGCTTTTACTAAAATTGCTGTTTTGTGTGACATATCACTGAGCATCGTTAAGTTTCGTTTCTCAATGCAGTGGTCGTGGTCGAAGTTACATATTGTTGCTTGAAATGAATTTGACAAATCCGCTAAATTCCTCCTCCAACCCAATACAAAGAAAGCTCAAAGCATTTAAATAATTAAAACTAGAAACTTGTGGTTGTTTGCGAAACATTCAAGTTGCAGTTTACATCCATTTCTGACTCACATAATAAATCAGCCTAGTAATTCTTTTGAGTCATGTCATGTTTTGCAAGGTCACAGTGACTTGACCCTTGACCACCAAGATTTTTGTTTCTGAGATATCACGTTCACAAGATCGGTGGATTGTATCACAGTGATCGATTTATATATGATAGACTACCAGAAATTATGAGGCCACAGCTGTTGCCTATGTTCCTAGTTGTGGCACGGACCTCATTCTAAACAGCAACCTGCAATATCTGTAGATTATTCTGAACAGCTGAGACCCTGTTCCTGCAGAGAGGTCTTCTTGTTGAGGTTTTTATGTTGTTAAGGTTTGGTTTTAAATGCAGTGAGTAACCTTGACTAAATTCTATGGTGAAGGCCAAAATCTCAGGAACAGATCACTTAAAAACAGAGCAAAAAACCTAAAAAACGTCACTACTAGAAAATAAGGGTAAAAATAATAAGAAGTTAAAAAAAACTCTGTAAAAGTCCGATCTGTCGAGCAAATTTCACACAAACACAGGAGGTCATAAAGAGATAAAGGTTGATGCAATTTCTATTTTTTATTCTGTTTAATACTATCTTGATCTAAAACCAACTGATGACGAAAATCTTTTAAAAAAGGTCTATTTCTTAGTTTTTAAAACAGCTGGCCACTGCCTTTTTAGTAAACAATTCTCAAACAGAAGTAAATGCATTTATTTACTGAGGACTATTTTCAGCTTCTGATCAATAATCATTCAGCGCAAAAGTTACAGCACCAGGCAAATGTGTCAAAAATAATCTACAGTGGGTTCATTAAGACACATGTCGACTAGTGCAATCATGCAGCTCATAAAAAATATATCTTGTAAGAATTTGTTGTTGTGGGTTTCATGCTTTGAATGAGAACTGTTGACTTTAACTAAGACGATGAATGTCACCGGCTTTAAAGATTTCCTGTTGACACAAAATTTAAACAGGGATGAAAACAAATTCTTCTGATTATTTCTTTACGTCACATCTAGGGACCATTTCTTTGCTATGCTGCTCCTGTCATCCAGTATGTACACATGCCACAAATACAAGCACTGACTTTATCTATTTAAAAAAAAAATCATCTCTCTCCTACTTCTGCTTCTAAACATTCATTCACTGTAATGCTGAATATTTAAAATTAAAGTACATGTAAAATACTGAATGTCAGTCCCAGAACTTAATGACAAGTCTCCAGTGATATTCAGCATGCCTAATATGTTGTTTATTTTTTAAAATACGAAGCGCGCTCAGGGGAAAGACGGTGATTTTCTTTCAGTATTTTATGATTCAGATCCACTGATAATCCCATTTGTGTCCATCAGCATCACTCAACACACCTCTCAGTCACAGGACCCAGTGCGTATTTCTCCATCTACTAAACTCAGCACAGCTCCCTGCTGCAGTGTCTGTGTATATGACTGCCTTTTCTTCCCACTAAACTACCTCCCAACTCCTCTACTGCTTTGCTCTTATTTGACTAATTATATTCACGGGGAACGGTGTTGACAAATTCATTTTGAAATCCATTAGTCCCGTGCCGTTGTTTAAACACTGCGCGCGTTAATGTCCATTGCTTTAATACCCCTGATTCACATTCTAATAGCCGTCTGATAAATCAGGTTATCTGCGGCACCTTCTATGCACCGTGAAGAGCGGAAATTAGAAAATTATTAACTATCTGTGGTGCTCTGTCGTGTCCGGGTGTGTTAGGAGGAAGAGAAGAGGAGATGACAGAGTAGAGCAGAAAGAGAGAGAAAAAGATAAAGAGAGAGTGTAGACAATGTTGAGCAGAGAAATTGGAGGGATGGGTGAGGTTAAACATAGACCAGAGGGGGGAAAACAGAGAGATCATTAGGACCACGAAGAGCAACAGGACTAAGTCACTGAAAATCTAGACTGAGACAAGCATTGAAGAAGGAAAGAGACTGACAGCCAGAATAAAAAAGAACAAGCTGTGCAGGTGAAGAACAGTCTAAAAGTGCAGTTATTGGACCTCTTGGTCACTTTATCTCCCTTGTTTAGCCACAAAATCTTTATTATTTACAGTATATTTTTTTTAAAAAAATTCAAATGCTACACAAACTGGATATAAAATATAAATTACAGGTGAGCCACACCGAAGCAAATGGACCAATTTACAAACATCCACAGGCTAAAATAAATATATGAAAAGAAATAATCTGTTGCCATTTGATGCTACAGATGGTGGCGGCAGCAGGTGTGACATGTTTAGAATGTAAAAAAAGATCCTTTAAAAAAGAAATTTAGACCAAACAAAGACACTATTTACATGGTCTGTATTTATTAAACAAATGTGTTGTCCTTGGTATTGATTATATTATTTTTTATATCAAACAAAATTCAGTTGATTACAATTATGTCATTGTTCATATTTATTGGATACTCTTCAGGTAAGTGAAATGACGCTTTGAAAAAAACAAACAGGGATTAAAGAAAAGATTTTCATGCATTTCAAGATTTTTAGCATTTAATCATATATGTATATGTGTAAAAATAAACCTGATGAGAGAGTGGGTGAATTAACATTTGAGTCACACACTGTATTCATGGGCTATAATGCCAGAAAGAATGGACATCATGTGACTCATGTGGGGCCCAGTGTGTAGGATTAAGGTGGATCTATCTGCAGAATAAGCCAGAAATTAAATATAGGTATGTTTTTATTAGTGTATAATAACCTGAAAATAAGAAACTTTGTCAATTCTCATAACAAGACCAATATATCTACAGAGGGAATGGTTTCTCCTCCTCGGAATCCGCTGTGTTGAACTGCCCTGTTTCTACAGTTGCCCAGAGTGGACAAACCAAACACTGCAACCTCACCACTAGATGCAACTAAATCCAACACACTGGCCCTCTATGTGGCTATGCTGCTGCTTATTTGCAAGGCATTTGGACTGAAATCAGCACTACATTAAAAAAAAAAATCTAAGAGGCGCCATTAGCACTTTCAGGATGTGATAACAATGCACAAGTTCTGCATACCATTCCACACATCACCTCTACAGTTAATGTGTCATCCCCTGCGTTCCAGTAGTCCCATAACAAGCCCACGCTTACTTTCCCCCGTGGGAATCCCCGCAGCCATCTTAAGTGCCGTTCCATTACTCTGTAAAAAGGGCCGCGGGATCGAGCCAACTCTGATGTTCACTCAAAATGCGCATCTGGACCAGAATGCATCATGTGTCATTTCCTGTCAGAGAAGCACCAGAGCATGGTGGGACAGACCATTTACATGTGTATGTAAACAAACAGAGAATCTTGCCAAATCTATTTGTCATACTTCAGCTCATTTCTCTGTTATTACTTGCAGTTCAGAGCAGCCATTTAACATTAGATTAGTATCTGCAATGAACTTACAGCTAAAAAAAACTGCACGATCCATGACAGTAGCAGGGTAGGAACCACAATGTCAGCAGACAGTTACCGACATATTTTTGAGTGACACACAACCGGTTTCACATAAAGGGCAGGTCCGTTCCATTCGTTCAAATTATATACCTCTCCTGCCCTTCAAGTGGCCACTCACATTACGTATGCTGTGATGTAATATCATCTCTACAAACTTGTCTCCCCGTCTTACTTGGTTGAATGAGCCTCCTGATGATCTCAAAATTCCCATTCCCTCCTCCATCTATTGTAGCAGTTTAAGCTAAACCTTCATCTCCTACCTTTTCCTTTCTTTTGCTCCCACCTTTGACCAATCCTAGCCTCTTCTCCTACATTTCCTCTTGTCCCACCTCCACTATCCTTTCTCCTCCACTTATCACTGACTGAACAGGGAGTCTGTTAGAGTCAGTAACTGTCCCCGCAGAGCCTGGTGGACTGTGTGGATAAGACACAAAGGGCTGATTAGCTGTTTGTTTACCAACCAGCACTAACACTACCACAGGGCTTCAAGGGCAACAGTGGATCATCTCCCCACACACATGCAAAAAAACAGCTAGTATTCACACTATGTTGCGCATTTCTAGTGTGAGTGAGTGAGTGTGTGTGTGTGTGTGTGTGTATTTGTGCGCCTTGTGTGTGCCATCGTGCCCCCATTGAGTCGCCCACCATGGCACAGGGCTCTTAATTAAGAGAAGTGTGTGTGTGTGTGTGTGAGTGTTCAGGGGGCGGAGCAGCTGGCAGGAGGCACTGGGGCCAGAGAACATCTGCAGGAGGCAGCATCGCAACACGCCTGCACACAGATACACACACAAACACACACACAAACACACACACAGACAGCACCTATAAACACACATTAAAAGGCATACAAACACAACTACACACAGAAATATGCACTCACACGCTCACACGCAGACCCGTTCAACACTGCCGCCATACCAGTGGGACTGTCACCATAGCAACCCAGGACTGGTCATGTCACCCTGGTTTAGTGAGATAGGTGATGGCTAGAGAGAGTGAGAGATAGGCAGGCGATAAAAAGAGCAAAAGACAAAGACAGAAAGCGAGGGGCATTACAAACCCTCCACAATGCTCGCTTCAGTCTTGTTTTGAAACAAAAGGGCAAAGAGAGAGAGAGAGAGAGAGCGAGAGAGAGAAACGGAGAGAGAGAGAGAGCAAGAGAGAGAATTCAAAGCTGTCTCATCCACCAAGTTGCTCTGAGGAGGTCAGCAGCTTAGAGGACTTCAGACGCTCCA
Source organism: Naso thynnoides (assembly GCA_029783665.1). Lineage (NCBI taxonomy): Eukaryota > Metazoa > Chordata > Actinopteri > Acanthuriformes > Acanthuridae > Naso > Naso thynnoides. The sequence goes on from JAQLOL010000025.1 coordinate 26,374,743, forward strand.
CAGGGCCTTCAGAAGTCAGTCTCCTTTTTCAATAAGTCAAGAGGAGCTGTATAGCTGCGGCACACACACACACACACACACACACACGTACAATGTCATCATGTTGATAGAAAGTGAAGAGGCAGAGAAGAAGGATTTTGTCCTTGCTTTGGGGCAAAGGCTACAGCAGAGGGTAAAGGATTAAAGGAGTAAGTTTTCTTTATCTCCTGCTGTCATCTGTGTCTGCCTGTTTACTTCAACATCAACTGTTTTGCTTCACTTTTGAGACTTTAAGACGAGAAACTATGTCTGCTATTATTGAATCAATAAGTATGTGAAAAGGAAAATTACAGATACAGTATTTGAGCAGTTACCTAAAGGTGCTATTATATAGTGAAAAGGCTAAAAATTTTAAGAGAAAAGTTCAAATTTCACCGAAAAGTTTTTAAACTGAGCTGACTTTGAAAAGTTGTATCAGTAAAATGTGACAAACTGCAGAAGAAGCAGATTTACTGAATAAATTATGACTTACATCTGGATGTGACTTTAAATGAAATTTCTGTTATTATCTACAGTCACCTAAATGCTGATGAAGGTCAGGTAAAGTTTTTTAGTTCACAAAACACAGATGAACACTGATGTTCTACAGAAAAAGGTGTTGCAGTCATCTCCCAAATAATTGATGAGAACGGCGACTAATTTCAAATTAAAAAAACAAAAAACAAAATGAAAATTACGCAATAAAATCATAAAATACCTCCATACTGCTCATCTGAAGTAATTTAAGTGCCCTGAAGCTTCGGCATGCCAAGTTGTTTTAAAAAACATCACTGACGCCATGTTTTCAGTCTCACTATTCATTGTAGCATTGTTGCTTTCATGCGCGTGTGCCCAAACACACGTCTTAAACTTGCGCAGCAGCATGAGGGGAGACCAAGGAGAGCTCATTATATCTGCAAACCTGTGATTCCATGCTAACAAAAGCTTCCTTCAGCAGAAACAGATCTGTTGGAGTTACAGGAGACGCAATCGACAAGTGCCTTTGTTTGACCTAAAATTACTTTTGGCCTTTTTTCTGTTATGCAACCATTGAAGCACCACGGCGTAAGTGTCAGACAATGTGTGCACATGTGTGAACTTGACTCCCATCTTAGGAGCTACAGGCCACAGTGCACAGTTAGGCTAAAAACATGGCGTCAGTGACGTTTTGGGAGATTACTGCAATGACTTTTTCCTGTGAAACTACAGCAGTGTTTTGTGGACTAAAAAAACGTCACCTGACATTCCATTGGCATGATGGGTGAGTAGAAAATGACAGAATTTTTATATCTGGGTGAACTATCCCTTTAAACATCACTGAAATTTCCACTCCCCCAGTGACAGTAAAAACCGCAGCAGATGACACTTTTTAATGTTATTCTTGAAAAAGACATAGTGTATTCATACAATGGTAATGTTACTGTGATTTAGATTCTTAGGCGGTAAGACAGTTGTGGGTTTAATGTGAGCTGTCTGTGCTTTAATGATCAATGGTAACAACTGTAACTGTATTTACATCTCCTTCATGTTGTGTGTACTGTATACTGTATAATGTGTCTACTAAAAATTACATTTAAAAAATAGGAGCAGATGAAAACTTTAAATCTGTGTGCAGCGATGAAGACACTGTAACCTTCTTCACAAGAACACATGATAATATATACTGGACTAAGTAAAGTAACTTCCTTGTCATCAGCATGGGATTGCCAGGCAACCAGCAGAGGAGCCTTCTTTAACAAACACATGGTGGAGGTAAGGGTGGGCGATATGGCAAAATGTTCTATCACAGTATACGTAACTTTATGTCACACAGTTGTGTGAAGTGACTTTTACAGAGAGGGAAGCAGAAGCTACTCACTGTGTGATTCGGCTGTTTACTTGATCGATGAGACCAAAACATATCACTGCATGATTTGTGCTGCAGGTCTTTCAAAGTTCCTCTACTGACATATTCAGCTTTCTGCACATCTTTCTCTGTTATGATTATTCCCTTTAACTGATAGTAAATAGATCAGATATACAGAATAGAGCAAATAAATCTAAAATAAAAATCACTTCTAACAGAATATTTGAAATATTTACCGTTTAATGAGATTTACCATCTTTATTAAAGCTGTTCGTATCCTTGCTGTCACACATGCTGAACAAGGTGATTAAAAAACAATTTATCCTGCGATTACTGTAAACAATTGGGAAGGAAACAGTAAATTAGCAGACATTCAAAGTCGGGTAGGCAGTTTATCTTTGGCGTAATTGTGGTAAAATTCCATAATAACCTTTCAGCATGTTGTAATTCAGGTGGTTTGAAAGGAAACATACACTTCTGCACCTCTCCCTGGCTCTGTATGCTCTGTATGCAGAGAGTCACAGGGTATTTTCAGCCAATCACAGTAATTTCAGAGAGCATGTGTTCCCATTTGTTGCTCTACGCTGCACTTCATAGCAACAGGTGAAGTTGCTACAAGCTGATTGGCTGTTGAAACAAGTAACAGGCCTTACACTCAGTGACCCATGGACCTCCACTTCTTCTTCGCTGCTGTGCAGCTGACATTAATTTCCCATCCTATCTCTTCCTTCCCTGCCGCTCTGTGGGAGTTGTCTGTTCCTGAGCCAGGCGAGGTATCATAAATATGTCTAATTCTGTAACAACTCACATAACACTCATTTGTATCTAACGTAGCGCATAAAGGAGCCTTGCTCATGCTACAGCTAGCTTGAATTCCAAATGTTGCCTACCTCAGCTTTAAAGCTAAAGAACATTTTCACATGCATCTGCGCATGCGTATATTAATGCATATAATGTGACCGATCTGAGAATGGTGAAAGTTGAATCAAGGGCAGCTCGGCAAGCACACTCCACTGTTGTTAGCTGACAGTCAAAGATCCTGGATTATCCAAAACAGCATGCACAGGTACGTTTGTAAAAAAAATTGCTTTTTTCCCCTTTGCTTGACCAGCCCCAGCTTTTCTCAACAGGACACATCCACAGCCAGGCAGTCAACCTACCTTCCACAGACAAAAGCCTACTGCTGCTCTGATATGTAAAGAGAGTTCTCACTTCCACTTTGGTATCGTCTATTTGCCATCTATCCAAAGATTTAACTTATCAAGGCTTTGCCTTGCTTGTCCTGACAGTGCACTGTCAAGAACCCCACAATTATATTCAATTTCAATTCTTTGGGGTCCTGATTTGATATTGATCCAACATGCTCCACTGATTCAATAACGAGTAGATGGCAGAAACTCCCAGATAATTCATACTGCACTGGGTAAAAATATATTGCAACATGTAAGGCAAATATATAGCCAACAGACTTAACCCACTGAAGTTTAATGATGATGATGAATTTTTGTTTTGGAGCTGAACAGGACGATTGGACTAACTGTCAAACATGGAGGCAGCAGCTACCACAAGTACAGATAAGCTAATAGATAAGCTAACAATGTTTAGCTAACTGGCAACAATGTAACATTTTGTTTCGGAAAAGCAGCTTTAAACAGTTAATGGCCCCTTTCTACCACTTTTAATGTATTTTTATTTTATTTCTATATGTACCCCTGACCCTATTGATTAAAATTAGTTTAAATTCATTTTGAATAATTTTTTTTGGCTATATTAACTTGAGATCAATTTTAAATGGTGCAACAGAGCTGTGCTTAACTTTAAAATTTGGATTAACTCATTTTAAACCTAGTTTAATTACATTTTAAATAGAGCTAATCTAGATTTAATTAATCCTTGTTGATGCAGTCCAGCCTTAGTGGTAGCTGCCATGTTGGAAACAGTAATTCACAAACACTTCTAGTGGACACATTTTTACCGCCACACGTTATAAATCATTATCATCCAACTCTACGTGGCAGTATTAGCAGAGTGAAAAAACTGTCAGGTCATAATAGTTCAAGTAAACACTCGTATGATTATGATCTGATACAACCAGTCAGCTGGAGCTTTGTGTTGTGGTGAGTAAACATGTGACTTAAATGAACTACAGTCTCCAGCAGCCACATTACAACTATCTATTTGTGATGGTTACAGGTGAGTGGTTAATACTGGGCAGGTTTTCAGATTTAAATGACTTCCCCTCCCACTAAATCTCTCTCTTTTGTTATTTTAGAAATGCTAACACTGACTGACGCCTGTGTATCACAGTGAGAGAGTCCTAGCTGGTGTGAACTTCTCTTCCTTGTGGAAAAATAAATGTTAACATCAGCAACTGTAATAAGTGTTTCCCTGAAACATGAAGCCAGACACAGACTACCAATCATCTAGTCCAGGGCCTCATTTGTTTACAGTAATTGCACCAGGGTATCACTATTAATGGCATAATGATGTTTAAAGATGGGACACGGAGCACCTTTAAATCATCCTCTGTTTGTGTTTTGCAGGGCCGCTCCATCACTGCATTACATAACAGAGCAACAGGCTTATTAGCTGCTCAAGCTGATTTGTCAAAGAAATAAGCTCATAAATCTCCAGTCATATTTAAGCTCTGTTGCCTTAGGAGGCATTAAGAAGTCTAATGTTAGTATTGTTTGGTTTAAATTTCATAAAAAGCCAAAGGTTGGCGAAGGCAGAGGTTGATGTGAGCGATCTCTGGCTGCTGGAGGAAAAAGGTCAGTAGCACCAGTATGATCCCTTGAGTCTCTAACTGCCTGGACATGAATTGGGAAATGGTCCGTAACCACAAAGACAAGGACACACACAAACACGTTTCACTACCTAAAGCATCTCTACAAGCTACTGCGTGTAGCACTATGTCAGCAAGTGTGTGTGTGTGTGTGTGTGTGTGTGTGAGCATGCATGGCCTTGTGTGTCAGCTGCATGTGGATACCTACATTTGTGATTATTTTGTTGGTGTGTGTGTGTGTGTCTGTGAGAGAGAGAGTGTGTGAGTGAGCGTGAGAGATGTGTGACATAAGATTTCTGCATATTTATTAATCAATATTTGTGCTCCTTGGGTTGTTCCATACAGTATCGATTTGCAGACAGAGCCTAGAGCGTAGGCGCTTGACCCTTAACCCCAATAAAACAATAATATGCCTCCATGAAAAACAATGTGTCCCCAGTCTGCTATGACTGGGTGAGCAGCTATTGAACTGGAGCAGAAAACTACACCAGTCCAGACCAATATGACAGAGAGTGTGTTCAGTGCTTCTGAGCTGATTTCATTTCCTCTAACGACATTCATTATAAGAAGTGAAAAGTTCACACTTCAACTGCAGACTTTCAAGGCATGAATGATTTGTTTAGGGAAAACAGAACTTGAGAAGTGGCAGCAACTATAGCCGTCTTCTTGAAGCGAAAGTCTTTTTTTTTTTTTTTTTTTGGCTAAATTAAAATAAGCACGCAGGTATTTATAGGATTTCTAGCACCCGGGCAACACATCCTGCATGAGCAGCACGTCTGAGTCATCAGATTAGAAAACAGTAAACAGAGTAGAGCAGCCACACAACATGCATTAGAGGCACGTGACACGTATGTCTCACGCACGCAGCAATGCAGCACTAGAGCTCAGGAGTCTCGCATATTTTTTTTTTCCACAAGTTGTGTGCGCTTCTCTGCTAAAATAGACAGAGAAATAATCTGTTGGCAGTCATATTGATATAACACCAGCAACATTCAGTGCAGTTCGGTGCAGACATGATTTGCAAATATTTTTAAAATAAACCAGGACAAGTGATGAGAGACTGCTGGATCTTTTATTTATTTATTTTTTTAATTATTATTATTAATTAATACAATTGAGCACACATTTTTTCTGTCAAAACTTTGTATGAATTAAAATTCTAATAGAATGACATGAAATATTTTATATATATTTTATCATTGATGGGAATTATCAAAGGAAAACTCTGTGTAGAGAGACAGGGTTGGCAGAGTAACATATCAAGTAATATTCTAAAAGGTGAGGTTATTTCCTAGCAAGATACCTGTACTTTTACCCAAGTATTGCTTTCAAGTACTTTACAAAAGACTGTGTTTAACACTGAAATAAACTAGTTCCATAATCTCACTTTACTTCACAATGTTTTTTTTAATTGTTTTGATTGACAGGCCTGTAGTAGTAGAAAATAACATTCTGCATTTAACTGTATCTGCATTTTGTAAAGATATTTACAATTAATGACTTTCCTTAAACTACTTGGGGAACTGCTGTGTTTCTATTTTGATAAATCTAGATAAATGATTTTTTTAAATTAATTAAATTATTAATTTTTTTTGCCACTTTGGAGGAAGAGAAACAAGATATGGACACAACATTGACATAAAGTCACACAGTAAGGAGATATAGTAGGCAACTTAAAAACTAACTGAAAAATCAGGCAGACACAAGGTATCATTGGTATTTATTTGAGTCAAGTCAGTGGATAGCAAACTAAATTCCAATATTCTTTCTCCTTTTAGCCCTGTTCTGTTCTCCACCAACTTCTGTGGAAGATATTTGGTTCTCCTGTGTCCACCAGCTACTCATCAACAGGTGATGAGCAGATACTCTTGACTACAGTTGGTTATGAACTCTCTTTCTCAAGGCAACTGCCTGATGAAGTTGACGAAAAGCTTGTCAGTAAATCCGCACAGCCAAGTTGCAGCCCATTAAACGAAAACAATAAACAGACGGACGCAAAAACAATCCATATGCCGATGAGTGTGGCTTTGAAGAACAGATTTCAAAAGGGATTTGACAGTGGTGAAAAATCCAACTATTAAAATGACAAACATCCCTGGCAATAGGTCATATCCACTGTGGCTGTTAATGTTCTATCTCTGAATAACTTCATAACCAGCCAAATGACAACAGCACCAACAGAGTAATGAGTCTCTCTAGACCAGCATTTCCCAAACTTAGGCTCATTACCAAAAACGCGCCATTTTACTGGGTTTCCAATTGGCACTATAAAATGCTTAACAATACTGTGATTTGTGGACTGTATCATTAATTTATAAACATAGTTATTCGGGCAATTTGTATTGTATTTTGGTAAATTTGTGTCCCTAGGAGAAACCCAATTTCTCTTCTGGATATCAAGCAGAAAAAGTCTGTCAAGCCCCGCTCCAGACGATTGAGTTTAGCCTTTTTCACAAATCTTCTTCACTTGGTTGAAAAAGTTCATAATTTGACATTAAAGACATGATATCTGTAATGTAAAATTATGAACTCAGTATTTTTTGAACCAGGACTTTCTGTGTTTGTATCAAGTAGTTTGTAAAACAGATTCAGGCTACAGCTGTTCTTTCAGCATTATCTCTCCGCTATGGCACTTGGCATCAAAGTGATTGAAAATGAGAGTCAAAATGTTTTCCTTACATTTTAATTCTGTGTTTCTTCGAAGTCTGTCAAACTTAAAGAAACAGTCTTAGCCTCATTCTGCAGCGAGAAACAGCTTAAGTGACACATTATTAGAAATACAAGTGAAGCAGCAGTTTGGATTTGTGAAGATTCGTTGGAGAAGAAAATCTGTTTTGTTGCCATAACTAAACCAGCACAGTTAGACTGAGGAAATAAACATGTAATGATTAATTTACGGACTCTTACATAGAAGATCGTAATAAGGACATAATCTGTGTGTGTGTGTGTGTGTGTGTGTGTGTGTGCACAGTGTGCGTACATGCATGTTTGTGTGTATCAGCAATACAGACGACGTGCTCTGGTTCCAGCCAAATTCAGCATTAATGATGGACTGAGATCAGCTCTAACTGTGGGATCAAATACTCCGTCTGCTAAATAATGTAGCGCACAGGGCCAATGACAGTCCCATATGGACCAGAGAGAGAGATGTTGGAAGCCTAATGTATAGCAGGTACTGTAAGTATGTCAGCAACCGCTGTTAAATACTCCAGAGCTGGAGGAAGGATCGCTGCCAAATATATACAGTATTTATGTGTGCGAGTGTGTGTGTGCGAGTGTGTGTGTTTGGGCATTTTTGAGGTTGTGTGTGCAGTAGTGCATGTGCAGATGAATATGTGTGTGTGCGTGTGTTTGTGTTTGTGACTGTGCCGTCAATGTGTGTCACTCATCAATAATGTACAGCTCTTGGTTCTCCCCTCTTCAAAGCTGGTGATGCTCTAGTGTTCCACATAATTAACTCTCTCTCAAACACACACACACACACACACACACGCGCGCGCGCACGCGCGCACAGCTTAACAGAGTTGAAGAACCAAAAGACAAATTGACAGATATAAAAGAGCTCAAACTCTAAAAAGCAACAGAAAATACCTTGTTTTAAAAGTAATTTATATGATTTATCGTGGTATAAAATGACTAAAATGTTTATGTCATGTTGCTGAATCACTGTTCATCAATCATCTGTTGAATGACTCCAAGGAGGCATTTCAACCTTTTGACATAAAAGAAGGTTGACACTTTCCATTCCTGTTCTTCTGCACAGATCAGAAGAGCTTGGAGTGTCTGAGTTTCTTGAGATGCGCGTGTTGTTTAAGTGGTTCTGGTCCTGTTTGTTGTATAGAAAGCAAAGAGGAGCCATGAACGCCTCGCTTTATGACCCTGATCTTACTGCAGTTTGCTGAAACTAGGCTGGTGGGAGCAGGGATTAGTAAACAGATTCAGTGCTGCCTCTGAAGTGTGGAGTCGGTCTCCTTGTTCCAGAGCTTCAATACATAGGACGACGCAGACTTTTCTTTATGATAAAATCTATAATATTGTCTTTTTCTCTTATGGAAAATAGTCATCTAAAGCCCGAGGGCAAGCCTGATAACATTAGACATTCTGCTTTTAAAGGCCACTTTTGGGAAAACATGTTAACAGAGACACTGAAACATAAGTTAGATTCTAACCTACTTTAAGGAAAATTCGCTTAAGATATTAAATAACCCGAGAAATGCAATAAAACAGCACAGAACTCTGCTCCCATTTAACTCTAGTGCACATTGCCAGCTTTCTACAAATTTTCTGGATTTTCTTATCATTTTCAGACTCAACAACACTTACAGATCTAAGAAAGCACTGTAAATGTAGATAAGTTACATTTATTTATTCATTTCCTCTCCCACTCACTGCAGTATTTGCCTCCTAGTGGTGATGAGGAAGCAGCGCATTAATGACAGAAGACACATTTATTCTTAGATGTTCCCCAGCATCTTTACAGCTGGACTGGGTTGCACATGACAGTAAATCCTTTTTAAAATGCACTTGTTCCTTATCATATTAAACTCAGTTTTAATCAAAGGGAGAATATGGTAATTTTTTTTTTCTTTTATCAACACATCCCATGAATGGTCCTTATAAACATTGCTTGTGTATCCAAAGCATGATTGTGTATCATAATAAAAAAAATAAAGTATCACAAGACGTACTTGCTCTGTCTCACATAGAACTGATGAAAATATGTGTGAGTGTAAAAATGTGGTTTTGAGGAGTTTCTATCCTACAGGTGTCATGTTATGTATAAGACGATGACTGTGTCTCTGCATTGCAGTACATTTTTTTAACTGATCAAATAAACATCTTCAGTTGGTTTCAAATTTTTCTTCATTGGATTATGTCTATCTAAAGAAACTGGTTTTTATCATTTAGTGAAAATTAATCACTGATGTAGAATGAAAACAGCAAAACTAGCTTAAAGGCTACAGAGACATTGTAATTTAAATATGTATATGTGTGTCATCTTTTCAAGTGTTATGTAGTTCGCAGAGCACACAACAACAGGATGCGATGACATCACTAGCACAACTCTGCCACATTTAAAACTCATCTCAGTTCATTTCTAATGGGGAGATGTAAATGAAAACAGAGGCTGAGAGATGATCATGCTTCAGAAAAAAAAAATAAATGGTTAATAAAGAAATAATCACACAAGAAATGCAATGACAGCCATAACGATAATGAGTTTTTAGTGTGTCTCAGTAGATTTTGGATTTGGGGCTTTTATTGAAATTGATTAAAATAGTCAGAATGGATGGGCAGCAAGGATCTATTTTCTGACAATTGTGTGCTCTTTGAAATTGTGCTCTAGCAAGGAGATGTGTAAAACGCACACAGACAGGCATGCAGACACACATCTGCACACACACACACACACACACAAAGAAACACACAAGAAGTGAGTGGTGTTGATGCCAGCTTGGAGTGATGGTAATATCAGAGACTGGAGGAGCTGCTAATGAACAGTGCGAATGGGAAGAAAGGCTCCAGCTCAATCCACTAATTGCCTTAAAAGCTTTTCATACAATTTACCCTGTCAACAGAGATGGTTGTGTGTGCGTGTGTGTGTGTGTGTGTGTGTGTGTGTCCATGCATGTGTGTACGTGTGAGTGTGTGTAGGTGGGTGGGTGGGATAAGAAAAAGAGATAATTCTGAGAAAACATAATGTAAGAAAACGAGAAAGAAATGCACAATGGTTTTACACCTACGCAGAACCAATCAGACACACTGTCTCACACATACACCACGACGACTTATTCAGTTGAAGCCAGCCGCATTTAAAAACTAAAGCCAGGCATGTTAGACACACCTGAAGAGCCATAAACACATGACTACACACGTGCGCGCGCACACACACACACACACACACACACACACACACACACTCCTGTGATCGCTCATTCCAACACACATGTATTCACATACAGCCATATCTTTTACTCACACAGACGCATGCGCTGCTCACCCGGTGCCACACACCACAGTGCGCTTGCAGCAGGGTGCTGTAGCACGGCCCGGCCCTCATTAAAGTAAAAAGCCTGCTGAGTGTTTTAAGCAGCATTAAGGCAACAGCAGAGTCATAAATATAGTCAGCTCTCCAATACGACTCCCCGGCCTATTGTTCATAACACACAGCTCAAAGGCCGGAGTGACACTCAGTACTGTACAGGCACACAGACTTCTCTATATCACAGGCTGTCAAAATTTTGAATATTTCTACTGACACACAGCACTTAAAGAAATATAAACATTTAAACAACCAGTAAAGAATTGTCATTGCTTGGATATAAACAAGACATTTAATTAATATTGAGCTATAGGGCAGGGAAGCAGATGCAAACTGCACTCTTTGTCATTGAAAAACACTTGAACTCAGCACCCATTTGCGTCAACTTCTTACAGATCACTTTTCTCTCCACTACTGAGTCATGGTGTCATTATTTAAATCAGCAACCTTTGGGACTAACATCAGTAATATCAGTAGAACCACTGAGATCAGAAGAAACAGCAATTTCATGCAGACTTTCAGTGCAAAGGTTCACTTGAAGATACTGTTGACTAGTTCCAAACTAACGTTGTAAAAAAAAAAAAAAAAAAAAAAAAAAAAAAAGGAAAGTTTTTGTCATTAAAGGAAAAAAAAGAAAAAAAA
>JAQLOL010000025.1:26402555-26412896 GCA_029783665.1 Naso thynnoides
AGGTAAGAGTATGCATGATAATGCTGTATGTAAATTCCACTACAGAAGAGACTTGATGATCTCTGCAATTAGGTGTGAAGAAAAAATATAAAAAAATATATCTGTATTGGTATTGATTATCGGCCAAATGAGCTGTGAAATATCGGCATATCAGCTATCAGCAAAAAAAAAATCCAATATTGTGCATCCCTACAGGAAATAATTATAAAGTAGCTAATATTTGTAATCGGTGGTATTTCATAGATCACCTACTGTATGCTCTGTTATGACAACAGTGATTTTATATTTGTCTTGTTCTTGTCATCCTGTCCAGGGATTCTCCACATAACCGGGAGAATTTTCTGCCCGTTGTCTGTCACAAATGCTAAAAAATATTTAAAACACACCTTTCACGTTCATCACATCGCGTGTCAGCACGAACTGGAGAACACAAACTGCCTATGTGTTACCATTTTATCTCCATGAAACAAGAGGAGTGAGGTATCAATAATGATTCAGGCATTGATCCATCAGACTATCAGAGCATCAGAGCATCACTATAACCTGTAGCTTCAACACTTTTCTTCCTGGGGTCAAGCTTTGTTAAATACTTTATATTTTTCTCTAAACTGAGGAAGATGAGTACAGTGGTATTCAAAATAAAATATTTCTTAACTGACACTGACAATGAGCTGAAATCATTAAAGCGGATATTTTGCTAAATGTCTTGTAGCAGCACAAAACGTGGTTTATGTAAAAGCTGCTACTCTTAAATGTGGTCATGGTTTTCAATGTTAAAATGTTACAGCGTGTTTCACCTTTTACTGGCTGCATATGTTCGATGTCCGTGAGCACAGACAGTCAGGTTCAATATTGTGCCGACACATCAGAGAAAGAAAAGGAGAAACAGTAGCAGACATAATGACCCAGTGAGCCAGTGAGAGAGCAGCAGCGTGGGTCGGGCTTCAGCACCAGGCACAGGGTACAGCACCCTGCATGAATATCAAAAAGCTCCCTCCCTTTGACCTTGAGATTAATATTTAAAAGCTGGCTTCAGTCTATACACACACATACGGACATGTGCATGCACACATGCACACACTGTTCTCTGTGTGCCCTGCAGGCAGTGATGCGCTGAAGTCTTCCTCATTAACTGGCTGTTCCGTTCCTATTCTTAAATACTGTGGAAAGGAAAAGCTGGTTTTATACTACAGTATATATGCTATCATGCTATTATAGATGTGAATGAGTTACATTGAGGACGGTGTATTTGAAAAATTACCTATCTGAAGCATGATTTGTGTGTGTGTGTGTGTGTGTGTGTTCACTTTTATACACTTTATTAATAAATTTAAAAAGGAAAAAACTTATAAATTTAAAATAATAATTTACAATATTTTTAGACTAAGAATAACAGACGCGTGAAGCATGTAAAACTCGTCAAAAGAGCAAACAACAAATCAATAAATAATGGGCAAATATTTAACTTTCCTTTACATAACTTTGCCTCGCTGTCCTCTTATTTTACTCCTTACTTTGGTCTTTTAGGGAAAAATAACTTTGTGTCTTCTTTTGTTTAAGATCTGAAAGTTCTCTGTTATTTTACAGTTTTTCATAGTGTATTTAGACTAAGATAAACTAAGGCTGTGACGCAACTGCAACCTTCAATCACTGCCTTGGGAAAAATATGTTTATCAAAAAATGGGATCTAATTTTCTTAGATGTGTTACGTTAGTCACTTCAGGGGAAACTTAAAAAACACGTTGCTTGGCTTTGGCTCTGATTACAGAATTGTTCTGACATTTCTTAATGAATATGGAGAAATATGTGTGGTTCGTAAGCAAAAACAGAAATTCTAGAATAGCAGTGGAAAGTTATGTAAGGAAATGTGAAACAGGGACTGTAGAGAATAAGCAAACACGGAGCAAGCTTGCGTCTGTATTTGTAGTGTTTGCTCTGTGAGACGGTGCCATTTAGAGTGGATTCATTTAAATCAAATCTGTGTGTTTTCAGGATAAAAGATAAGCCTGTTTGGCTTTTGGACTAAAGAAAATATCATTTGTTTTGTTCCTGTGTCAAAGATTTTCTGTGGCTTTTTAGCGTTACCTTTTCAAATTATAACACACACTTGAAGGAACTTCTTTACCTAAACAGACTAAAGCTAATTCATTCAGGCAGCAGGTCTGGCTTATGCCTGAATGCCAAAAGAAAGAAAAAGAAATGCAAGCAAATGCAAAAAATGCAATGACCAACTTTTCAGGTGATAAACACTGCTACCAAAACAACTCTGATGAGTGTGTCCTTGGATTTTATGGTTAGGGAGTTTGACTTTGTCAAGGTCAGCAGTTCCCGGTCTTTTCTTGAATGCCTCCCCTCAGCAGCAGAGGCAGCTCACCACCCCCACCCAGCAATGTTTATGAATCATCAACAATGATAACGGAAGCAACTAATCGAAAAAAAATCCAAGTTGAGTTTTTTTGTGAAAAAAATAGGTCATAAAATAGGTCAGCGGGACAGTATTAGCAAACTCTTTTTTTGTTTATTTACCTACATGTATCATATTTAATCAACTTGATTTCACTTGATTCCACATCTACTTTTTCTAAATAATGACCGTTTTTACCTATCCGCATTTTGTTACTGTGCTTGTCAAAAATATTGATCAAGCGTTTGGAACAGTAACTGTTGAAGATGTCATGTAGTGGCTTATGTATCTTAAAACTGTTGTCACTTATGCAATTGCAAAATTGTCATTTTTTCTAACTCTACTTATCTCACACTCTGTTACTCAGGTGAGTGCAGGTGTTATCTACAACTAACACAAAAAACACACATAGGCTCCATTATAGTCAGTCTGAGTGCAGGTGTGCAAGTAGGCGTGGCATACAAGGGTATAGAAAAAAGTGAAAAGTTTTTTGAACATGGGTAAAATAACCAAAATGATCGACTGACTGGAACCTTTTTAATCATAAAAAAGAATACTGACTCTTGTTTATTAAATACAGATAATTGTATGTCAGCCCCTGCTTTACATCCATGATGGCTGCGACCTAGTTCACATCCAGTTCAATCGACAAAACTCAGCTTAGCATTTTATGTGATGAACTAAAACAGAAGATTCAAAAACAATGTTTTCATTATTTTATGTAAGTGGGATGAAACACGGAGGACATCCGCCAAACCTGCCTGGGGGATTTTGGGTAGGTCTGCTCATGTGCACTCTCGCCCACTAAAGCCATGAAAATAACACTCCTCTGGCTGCGCTGCACTTAGACTAGTTTGGGCGTGCGCAGGTGCTGGTTCACCTCAAAAATCACACCAAAATTGCAATGCACCAGTGCATCTTTATAGTACTGACACACCCATTGTTGTGCTGCCCTACTAAGCTCAGTGCAGCTTGTTTCACGTCACTCCATTAAAAATAAAAACTTGGTGCAGGCATAGAAAAAAGCCTCTCCACACCAAATTACCAATACACTGCCCCAGTACAAAATCAGAGCCTATAATAATCAGAAATTTCTCAACAGACGTGCACTCACTGTCCCTGTCAGCAGGCTCTTTCTTCCACTCAGTGTGCTAAAATCCATTTCTGTCCACTGCTTAGAGGGATGCAAACAAAAACACAAAAGTGATGAGCGGATGTGACGTCCGAGGCTCGGCATTTCTTTCATCTTCTTTTTCCCGTCAGTCTCTTCCTCTGTGTTTAGCGCAGTGTGTGTGAGGCACTGGTGCAACACACTCCTTTGTGGAGAGATGATGGGGAGGCAACTTCAATGCCAGAGCAGGTTTATGTTGCTGTGTGTGATCAAAGCTTCTCTCTGTGTGTATATGTGTGCGTCTGCATGTGTGTGCACCTGAGTGTATATGTGCCTGCCTAAAAGTTTGTGAATGTATTGTCGGTGTGTGACAGAGATAGCTGTCTCCCCGGAAGTGGCTGTTGGGTGGGTTTATTGGTTTTAAGTTGATATATTTAAAGTGAAAAATTATGATTTGGGACAGAACAGGTCATTCTGAAAACTTTCCTGTTTACAAAGACGTGCAGTCTCAGTAAATGCTGATTTACTCACTGTATGACTCTCTGTTCTCACGCCTTGTGTTTGTTTTACTACATATGAGAACAGAGTGTCCGTGAGTTCTTGAAAATGGAATATTGCAATACTGCTCTGAAATAATGGCACAAAAAATTTAGGCACAAAGGCAGTTATAACCAACATTGTAAACTTTTGCAAGGCGATGCTGAGGAAGAGTCACAAACGAACCAACAGGCACCACGCCAGATTTAGTGATGGAAGTACAGGGTATCCAAAACAAAACAACAACAACAAAAAAAACCAGATGTAACTAGATCCCCTGTAAATTTGTAAAACTAAAACTAAGGAACATGATGGATGCTGGAAACATGATAAGAAGGCAGGGACTCTTGTGCACTTGTTTTATTTTTGTGAAAAAGCAGAAAATGTGAGGAAAGAGACTGAATCTTTTTTGAAGAAGATTTAAGAAATGCACTGAAGTGAATCCCCCACAGTGAGCCTCTTTGGATTATTACCAAGTTGTTTGACATAGTCAAAACACGGGAGGTTGTGGGTCCGCTTAGCCATGGTTACTGGTTGTAGAAAAATTTTACGCCACTGGAAATCTTCCACTATGCTCACTTCTAAAGAGTGGATGGAATTTGAGTGTAAAATGACCCCACATGAGCGAGTTACATATAGACTGCATGCATGTTTGAATATTATGTCTGACTGATCCCTGGGTGATGTGATTAATTAATTTAGTTCTCCAAAACAGTGCATGTTTTCTTGTATATAACTTTTTATTATATCATTACAAACATCCAGTTTTAATTGGTTTTATATTGTCTGGGTTGTCCTCTTGAAAATTGCTCTTAATATTGTACTAAAGTTAAGGAAATGAAGGCTGTCTGTTTATGTAAGGTACTACCAGACTGCCTACTTAATTTGGGGGATTTTTATTGTTCTGCTGGGTTAATTAAAGAAGAAGAAGAAGAAGAAACTGTATGGTGACTGTACATATATGTCAAAAATATCATTAAAATATAAACATAAATATACTATTTAAATAAATTAAAACTGCATCACCAAAGGCATCAAAAACTTTGTCCTAATTTTCTCGAAACAAAAAATTCTCTGCGGCGTGCACAACAATGTTTTCTGCATTTGGCCATTTGACAATCTGTTGTTAGTCCGCTGTTAGTCTGTTGGAGCTGATGGTACAACTTTGGGCACGTAGTTGATACTGAGAAAAGTGGGAGCTCGTTCAAAAACAAAATAATAGAAACACCAATCAAACAATGATTCATAGTGTCTGATTGCTGACAGGCACTGGCAGGGATGTAAAGCAATGGAAGGACAGAAGGCAAACAGCCAGTGAATGGAGATGCTGATCAGGAGCCAAAAGACAAAAAAAAAATGAATGCTGGACATGTCACATTAAGAGAGACACATGTGTAAATAATGAATTTAATAGTGGCTTCATTCTATTTTGTTGCTTCAGTTTCAGGTTCCTGTCATTGTGTTTAAACACGAACTGTGAGATTTTCAGAGCTCACTGCAACACTGTGAACAGAACGAAACAGAGCCATTGTTAGGCTACGAGTAACACCTGTTCTTTATCCACTATGACAAGTCAAACCGCACAGTTTGATCAATTTTTTTTTTTTTAAATTTTTTAACAAATTGTTTTGTGCATTTTTAAACAAGCAACTTCACTAGCCAATGCAATGTTAAAAGTATAGTTGTAATTTTTTGACATAGGGCCTCATTTTAGACCTACCAGTCCTATTCCTACTGATAGAGACCATTGTTAGCTCATTGCACGCAGTACAGAGTTTCACCATCCAATCTAACACAAGCTAATGCTATTGCTGACTATAATCTGGCCGATATGTTGACCAAGGTGATATAAGTGAACAAATTTAGCTGATCACAAATTTATCAGTATTGACTTAAAGAAGATCTAACTTCAAACTACAGTTGATGCTTTGTGCAATCCGTGCAGCCTCGTGTGTATTTTGTGTTATTTTCATCAGACCTTTGAAAATAAAATACTGCATTCAGCTTCAAAAATACTACTTCCCCGTTCTAACATAAATCGCGTTGTACTGTTTTCAACACTGCAAGTTTTACAGGCATTTGATGAACTACACTGGATTTGTTGCACGTATTAAATTACTCTAGTGAGTATCAAAGGTACAAAGGAGAAGCAGGTGGGTGTACAGTATTGACACATCACGCAACCAACATGATACTAAAAAGCTTCTGTCTATGATTTCACCCCTCCCTCTATCCCCTTAGTGCCTTTTTGCCTTATCTTTCTTTCCGGTGCTCATTCTCTCATACACTCCCCCTACTTGTCTGTCCTCCTTCTCCTTATCCACCTCCCTCTCATCATCTATGTCTCTCTCTCAGACGTGTAATATCTCTTTCTATCTCCTACTTACTTCCTGTACCTTTCTGTTCCTTCCGCTTTAACATCTCCACTCCCTCTCCCCATTCAGATATCAACCACTCCCTACATCTCCTCGCAGCATCTATGAACATATCCCTCGTCTCCACTGCCTGGATTTATCTCTTCCTTATCTCCCTCTTCTTCTCTCCATGCATGCCTATCCGTCTGTATCTGCTCTCTCCCAGTCCCACTGGGCTCAGCTCTCTCATAAGGGAGGGTGCAGAGGGAGGGATGAACCTGAAATGGTAAATTGTTTATTTCTGACAGCTCAACAGCTGCATTAAGCACCACCCTGTTCCCAGTAAAACCAGATAAAGGTAGTAAATAAAAAGAATGGAGAAAAAACAAACAAACAAACAAAAAAACAAAAACAAGTCATATTCATCACGGTAATTGTGTGGGTGCTTTGCGTACACTGGCGGTCGGGCGGCGATGAGGGATGGTGGTGCTCACAGGCCTCCCTAACGTCCATGAATCACAGCCACAGTCGCTCGCCGGCCCTCAGCCGCCATAAAACAAAAGATGGAGATGAAAAATGCAGCAATTAAGTGATTTGATTTCTGCTCTTCCCTCCTGTCCTCCTTTGTACCAGCCCCCTTTTTTGCCCACTCACACACACACATGAAAACATACAAACAAAATACAAGTCCTATTTCGCAAAAACTCTTCTGACGTACGCAGACACTGATATTCAAAAACATAAAACACACACTTAACCCATTTTACTCTAGTTAGATCTGTCACACATACATACACAAAGAAATGTTAATTTATCTCTAATATATCGAGTTTTGTGTATCAAGTTTAAGAGTTTACAATGCTTGGCCCCTTAAACACTTAAAGGTAACCTTTGTAACTTTTTTAGTTACAATTTTAGTTACAGAGTCTAGAAGGGCAATGTGCTCTTTTTGCTCTTTAATCTTGTAAAAGGCACTGCAAATGTAAACATATGGACTTTAAGTACATCCATCAGTCACATTAGCCCCTGTATAAAAGCAGCACAGCTCACCTTTAAAAAAGAAACAGTGATGGGACAAATGTGTTGCTTTGAGGAATCTTCTGATTAATCTGAGATCATCTCGGACTAATGAACTGATATGGCCATGCAGACTGATTAGAGCAGCCCTGCATTAAAGTTGGTGAACTTAAACTTTTATGTTATGTGGGGCTAAATGTATCTGAGAGTCAAACAGTAAAATATCTGCTCTCTAGTTTGAAGTCTATAAAGGATTATAAAAAAGGATTATAAAGCACTGTGAGCTACAATTTTAAAAGAAGGCCTCGTTTAACAGCTTTCGCATGTTAGCGTGCTAATTATCAAGCATGCTAGCATGCAACTTCTAACTGTCGTTTTATTAGATCTTCTCTGCCCAGTGGCCATGGATAGTCTCCCTGCTTTTACCAGAGATACTTCTGCCTATGCTTCGTTAAATAAAAGGCTGCTGACAGACGGAGCAGTCGTAGGACATCAGAGGAAAAACCAGTGGACATTTTCTCCACAAAATATGACCCAGTTTTACGAAAAATTGCTGTTTTGCGTGACATATTAACATGTATCATTTCGTTTTTCGAAGCCGGGTTGTGATCTATGTTACATAGTGTTGCTTTGAGTAAAAAGCTTTAACTGAGCAACAGAAAACATTACGTAATTGCTGACACAAACTATACGTTACTTCCCAAAGTTAAGATAAGTAAATTAATTTTAACATGTAAAATTGGCACTGCTGATTTAAACTCATGGTACTACTTGCTTCTAATATTTGCTTAAATTAGACATATTTCCTAACCTCTGGGACACACAGGCTGTGTGAGCATGTGTGCATGTGCATGGCTTTCCTGCACTCACGCCTTTCACGTGTTTCTGTTCACACATAGAGTGTTTCAGTTGCATAGCAGCAGCAAAGTGCTATGACAGCCAGCCCTATCTTTTCATACAACTTCCCCCTTGAAAATAACCACGATTTAATGATATTTTACTGTAAATCATTCTTTTTATTAATATTTAGCTCTGACAGTAATGGGAGCAGACTTAATCAGAAATAATGAAAAATAGTTTACATTAAAAAAATGTAACTGAAGTACAAAGTGCAGAACATACAAACACTGACAATGTGGTGGCACCCCAGTAATTCCACTAATAAGACCGTCTACAGTACGTTTCCATGCCTCTTTTTGTCCAGAACAACACGCGTGTCCCATTATAAATTGGCGAGACTCCGAATCTCTATATGATGCGGTGCAGCAGTCTCGCTTGACCTGCACGCTCCTGCTGCTCACGCCAGCAGTGTGGCTGCTCTAACCTGTTTTAATGGATGCCAAAATGAAAGGCAAGCGCACACACACCGCTCGCGCATCCTTTGTGTCACAGGGGTAAATGTATTCATAAATAAATGCAAACGTATTCTGTCAAATCAGTGAATGCTGATTGATGACATCATTCACTAACCTGACATTATCCAAATGAAATCATTCAAATGTTATATTCTCCGCCCAAACAACACATGTCTATTAGATACTACTGAGACCATTCTATGTATGTGTATTCAACAACACATAAACTGGTAATTGTATTTTCTTCCCTCGGGACAGACAGTAAACTGCAAATATGGCCACCAGAAGCTTATTTGCAGGTCATCTGAAAACTCTTCAAGTACTTTCTGTTTCCATTCATTTTTTTTTAAAGCTCATAACTCCTCAATCAACACATATTTGGAAACGATTTGAAACTTTCTATTAAACATCACTATCTGTTCCTCTGTACCTCTCTAGAGCAAACATATTAGAACAATTTACCTCCTACATGCCGCTATGTGGAGCCTATTTTTAAACACTGCTCTCTATGAGAAATGTGAATGCTTTAACATTGTTTTGCATGGGGGGGCTTGCTTAATGGGACTTGGCTAAGCATGTGTAATTAAGAGCAGGGGTAAGTGGTGAGCTGCAGAGTGCATAGCGCGTGCGTGTGTGTGTGTATGCATGCATGTGTTTGTGTGTCTGTGTGTGTGTGTGTGTGTGTGTGTGTGAGGGATATGGTAGCAGCATCAGGCCATGATGGAGTGCTTTGTGGAGCCAAACACCCATTCAGCAAGCTGTGTGCTCATTAATCCTGCCAAACTCCACTTGTTACATGCACGCACAGGAAATCATGAGGCTAGGTAAACAGGGAACTGCTGCGATCCATCACTGCACGCCAGCAAACACGGGGACACACGGACATGTACAGGAACACACACACACACACACACAGAAATGCAGTGTACATGAGGAACGATAAGCTTACACCCATACAAACATTCAGTAAAAACACACACGGCTGCAGGAACCCTGACAAATGCACAGAGACAAACAGATGCAAACTAAATCATGCATTCCAATTTTTATCTGTTATCTTACAGTAAGTACACAGAATGCTAATTCTCCCAACAGGGAAGTCGTCTTGCTTTATGTAGCACACAAGATGTAAAGAAGCCTGTTTCAATATCAACCCAGAAATAGTTCTCTTCAGTACATTAGAGAGAAATCACATCCAGTGCGGGTGAAGGCCTGCACTTGCTATTAGTAGAAAGAAATACTGCCACAAAGCCTGGAAAGAAATCAATAGAGCTTGACCTCAGTTTGACCTCTCGTTGAACAGAGAAGTTATGGTACCACACTGGCCTTGACGTTAGCTGATTTGATGTTTGTTTTCCTGACAACAGCTCTCTCTGCTCTCAATCTCTCCTTCCTTTCTTTCTTTCTCTCCCCTCTTCCTTTTTTTCTCCTCCTACTTGCCTGAATTGCTTTGTCTCCATCTCCTAAATGCTTGTGAATACACATGCACCCGCCCACACACACACACACACACACACACACACACACACATACATACACCGACCCCCAAAAGCTGGCTGTTAT
>JAQLOL010000025.1:26446432-26458429 GCA_029783665.1 Naso thynnoides
ATGAGATGAACTGATCATAGGTGACTTGATTTATGAGGCAGACATTGATTATGACTGGAGATGCCCTTTAAGGATTGACCCACTTTCAGATTGCAGTTTTTGTCAGCTGTTTGAAAACTTTGAGGAGCGCAGTGAGACAGAGAAGTCAGCTGATTAGAATATGAACTGAGAATGGTCAAGCAAAGAAGTTAACATAATAGAGTAGATTGTTTGGGACCGTGCGTTGCTCAAGACTCAGAGAACGACATTCAGCTGTGTGAGGACGCTACAACTACAGAGAGACACATCAACTACTGAGGCCATTAGGGACTGTGTGTGCAAAAACAGTGCTTCTGTTCTTTTTGCTGTTAAAAATGTCAAAATTGGAAGAAAAAAAAAGTTTGTAAAGTTCGTGTTTCATACTGTCCTCGAGATAAACATTCTGTAACACTGATCCAGTCTGGCAGGGACAAGATAGAGGTATTCCGCTTTATCCAAACAGCAATACATCATTTGAATGTTTCTTTCTGACTCAATCTGGAAACAGTTTTGTTCATCTACTTTCTACTCTGAGCATGAAAGTTATTATTTCTTTACACACCGCAGTGGCTCATAGGCGCCGATTTATGATTCTACCTGTGAGTGGTCAATTGAATTTTCCCTCACAGCGTAAACCTTACACAAAAACTAAAACAAAAACAAACCAAAAGAAGTAGCCAAACACAGCCTAACAACAGCTACATGCCACAAACTGCACAGAAAGTAATGACAACAATTTGATCTGATAAAAAGTGCCAGCACAATCCGACAAAACTCCAACACCAGCACTGTGAGACACACTGTACACTCATAAACGAGGAAATATCACAGGAGGCTACACGCCATTTAACAAGCAAGTGAAGTTATAAAGCTATACCTCATTACATACAAAAAATAGGCCAATACAAGTGCAAGCAGATAAATACAAATAACCATCAACAGATACTTCCTTATAACAAGAAGAAGAAATTGCCACAATCAAAAATAATTAGGCCCAAGTAAATGATTAAACAATTTTTTTCCCCCAAATCTATTTATTATTTCTGTATTTTCTTTGACAGTTCTTAATGTGTTCATTTATTTTATTATTTTTTGGTGCAGTTAATAGCATATTAGTTTATTTAGTGGCAGATCCCATCGACTAATAAATATTAAAAACAGAATTTGTTTGTCACTCACCATTATGTTACTTTTTTAAGAGGAGAGTGTTACTCTTCGAGGTCCTGCGCTTAATAGATTAATTTGCGATTTCATTCATGTCCTGTTTTGTGTCACATTCACATTCTTGTGGAAGTTCAATACAACAAATCAAATTCGAGCCCTCGGGTTGTGCACCTTAGGTCCCGCCCCTGGACCCTGCTACCTGGCACACGTGGGTGCTCGGCTTCCTTTGTGGGAGCTCCAAGGCCCGAGCAACCACGGAAAGCTGGTGCCAATGAGTTCACCTACGATACAAAAAATAAGTGGCAGATCAGATATTGTACGGGGTTTTTGTTGTTCACTGCACTGCATTCAGCTGGTATTCAAAATCATTTAAAAATTTTCAATAGCCCATTTTCAGAAAGGAAAAAAAAATCCAGACAGTAAAGATATTTTTTCATTTTCTCTACAGAGCATGTAACTTGGACTTTCAACATCATGCAGCGTAATTTGAAAAGTGCCTTTTAAGGCGCCTATTATATTTAAGGATAATGATTTTTGTGTGATCCGGCAAAATCAGAGCCAGGAAAGGTTTCTGACTTTTCATACTGGCTTCGAAGGAGCATGGACATCTCCTGATGTTCCAAAGGCAGAATTTCAGCAGGAAATTTTTACCCAACATTTTCATTTCAAATTCAAAACTTCACACAGAACCGTGACAACAAACAACAACCAGTTTAGTTCCACTAGATCCATCACATGAAAACACGGTCTTATAATGCCTTTGCTACACAACGATGCATCAGCAGTCTTCCTGTTTGAAGAAATATAATTCCTTCAAAGAGGCGGACACTTAACACCTCACCACGGGAATGATATTTCACCATGTCGCTCTAACTCGTAACACTGTTTTTATCTCAGATGACTGTGAAAGAAGCCTTAAACCAACATTAACTCTGTCTCAACCTTGCAGGTTATTAAACCTCGCATGGTGCAGTAATTAGTGAACTCTATAATGTAACCCACCTGGCACGCAAGGCAAAATACAGCGTGTGATTCAGAGTGAAAAGCGGCAGACATGGTTGGTGTAGATGGAGGCCTGGTCAGAGGTGGGTGGATGAAGAACGGCTCGGGCTTTGGCAGCAGGCCAGCCACTGTAGCTAACACACTGTAATTACGTTTGGCAACACACAAATCCATCTTTCATATACCTTTTGCAATATTGACCGTTTTCATCCCCAAAAAATGCTGTTAAAGCAAATCCTTATAGTCTGATTGGTCACGAGCCTGAGGCATCATCTTTGCAAATGAAATGGTTTTCCTACCGCACTCTGACTAGTTACATAACATACTTTTTTTTTCTCCCTGCCATGATGTTAAAAATTGGTTCACATACAGTCGCACAACACAGTCAACACACTGCAATGCATAGAAGGATGTAACAGTGCCTGGTAAGGAGATGCAATATCTCTGTACGCAATTGTTCAGGATCCTAAAACATTATTTGTGCAATCTGTTAAATTTAAGACTCATTAGGAAAATGTGGGACGTTTTGAAGGTGCAAATTCATTTTCATCTAAAGTTACGATGGTACAGAAGTAATTAGAGTTACAGTGTAATGAAATCATGAACCACACACGGAGTCACTGGAGATTGCGCATAAATTACTTCAATTAATCACATGCACACTGATTCAGATTATAACTCTGTAACAGAAAGTTTAGAATTCTCTTCTCTGTCTTTTACTTTGTGCCCATTTCTTTTTCTGGCTTGTGTGCTTTGGTGCATGCACATGAATTCCTCTATGTGTATAAATGCACTATTGGTGTGTGTGTTTAGTTTTGTGTGTGTGACCGAAGGAGCAGCGTGTTGGGGAAGGGCCAGAGGTCTGGTACACCCTGGAGAAAGGACAGGGACAAAGCCGCGTGTCCGACCCTTCCTCCCGTCCCTCCTCCTCTATCCTGTGCTGTCACAGGATGTCTCCATGGATGACGGTTTCCCTAGCAACAAAAGCCCGGCGAGGAGGTTGCATTGTGCACCCTGAGGGTGATGCGGAGTGGCTTGTTGAAGGTGGTAAAGGAGGGGGGAACAAAGTGATATCGGGTGGAAAAGGCACATGAGCTACACAAGCAAAGTAAACAACTTTCAACCATTACTCACCACATGGCTCTGTTTTCCTTTTTTTCATCCTTCTCGCTAATCAACATTAGACCCTGATTAAAACAGCAAAGCCAGCCAAATGAACTGTCATTTGCATATACATGCTGTGTAAAATCAGAACCGAAGCCAGAGTGTGAATTCACCTTGACGTGGCCGTGTTAAATGTATCAAACAGTCACGTCTAAGTAGCTGAACGCTCTGATTTGTTGTACTTACAAATCCATTTCCCGCTGTGTTACACAGACAGTGCAAGTCAGGCCAGAAAAAATAAAAACAACCTCAGAGTGGCTTCTTTTGGAAAGCAGCAGCTTGATTCACTCTCTTAGATCCTAAGGTGTGATGGGTACTTTATTAAGCATTTAATGGAACACTTAAAAACACTTACCCCTACTGCAGACGCAAGTCTGTTCTCAAAGGCGGCTCTGTCAGGGCGCCCCCTGCTGTCTCTCAGGGTGTACAGATCCTCCAGACTGCCAACCTGCCAGCGAACAAACATATTGCGGTAAGGATAGAAAACCTCGCACTTTCAGGACACAAAGGGGTATAAAAGGATTTACTTGGTTGAGTGCCTTTTATTTAAGCATGCAAGTGTTTTCATCATTTCAGAGAGAAAATACAGTAAAGTGTGAGGGTCAAAACACATAATGTATTCAGCTTTAATCACCCATGTGACCAACATGATATCAGCGTATCCCCTCCGGCCATCTGTCTTGTGTGGGTTGTTCTGCGAGAGGTGGGCCGAAATCAAATAGCACACAGTTTATCTAACCTTATCCTGGGCTTTTCATTTCCAAGCCTTATAAACTCACATCGTATTGACCGCCTGGGAGAGTTAGAACTAACTAAGTGAAATCTACTCGGCAGCAATTGTGTGCAAAGCGCACATTGTGTGCATGTGTGCGTGTGTGTGTGTCTGTGTGTGTGTGTCTGTGTGCGTGTGTTTGTGTGTGTGTGTGGCTTGCTGATTCTATCTTCCTTCACATTCATTCTCTCTATTCTCAGTCCCTGAGGTGCATCAGGGCTGAGACTGCCGAGTAAATTGTCCCAAATTGAGTTCCTTCTAGCCGGCAGATACAGGCCACATCCCGACCGTTTAGAGAGAGATAGAGAGAGAGAGAGAGAGAGAGAGAGAGAGAGAGAGAGCGAGAGCGAGAAAACAATCACAGCAAACATTACTCTCTTGAAATTCTTCTCTCTAATTTCTCTCTCTCTTTCTTTTTTTATCCACCCTCCACGTCTCTCCCTTTTTCTCTCTCCTCTGCTGATTTCCCTGCTGCCTTTCTTTCTTCTTTGGCACATTATTCTGCTGCTTTCTCCCTCTTTAAATCACTCCCTGTGTGTCTTCCCTTGTCTTTGTCTGCCGAGATAGGTATACATCAGTCTTTCCTTGCTCAGCGTGGCTTTTTCTTTCCTTTGATGACTCTCTGCCCTCCTGCTTGTCTCTCTCTATCCTTTCTCCCTCGATTCCCTGTTACTTTTTTCCATCTCCCCCATCAACAGTGTTCTCTTCCCTCTCTGTGTCCTTTTCTCACCCCTGTTTCTATCCCTCTTCCTGCTCTCTCATCCCACCATGGCTGGCTGTACCCGGTGACATAGTACCCATCAGCGCAGACCTCCTGGGTGGAGGAGTCTCGCTCTGACAATAATCACACAGTAAGTTTATAACGCTGGCAGCCCAGCTGAGCCGAGCTGAACGGAGCACACGCGACTCCCCTGACGCCAGCACACTCCATTTAACTCAGCAGGGGGCTGCAGGCTGGCTGGGGCAGGGATGAAGCATGAGACAGAGATGGGGATGCCAGTGGGTTTTTGGGATGGGGGGTACTCGGGGCTGTTGATGGAGCACTGACTGGAGACAGATATGGAAATGGGATGAGGAAGGATGGCTAGAGCTGGAACTGGTGCTGCAGGGGATGAAGGGAAGTAAGGCTTTGGACTTTTTGGTTGGGGCTTTTTTTTTTTTTAAGAAGCTGTTCATGTCACCGTTGCTGGAGTGATCACCCCATTTTACTTCCTACAGCTTGCTCTCTTAAAAGTCTTCCTCTATCTCTTCCCACAACTTTCAGGGTGTTTATTTTTTTTGTTCTGGCAGTAAGGTCATAGAAACTTCTTGACGTAAGACTTTACGCAATATTTCCCTTGCTAGAGTTCCTGCCACCTCAATGGGTGCGGTTACTAAGCTTGACCTTTGATCTCGCTGGGAAAAAAAGCAAGAAAAAATAAATCTCCATGAAGAACACATATTTATTTATCACTTTCTTCCCTTCATTCTCACAGAAATATTAGAAACAAAAAGGTTCTGATTTTAACACTCTTGCTTGGTTTAGAGCTCACTGTAATATGCTGAAATATGCTGAAATGCCCCCACCCCACCCCCACCCCCCCTTAAAGATGCATTAATCCACCAATTTGCAAACTATATTCTATATCTGATTCTGTATTAGTCAATACATTGAACTGATCAAATACTAAAGCTTTCAAAATCACTGAATTATTTTTTCCCCTGAGGCCAGGGATTGTTTTAGCAGTGACATTAGAGCCTGCTGTGACTTCATGACAGTTTTGCAAGCTAAGACACTAAATTTCATAATATTGACAAAGACACTTAACTTAATGTTGATCAGTCTCACAAAGCCTGTACCTGGTCTATTTAATATGGTCAATTCTGACCCCGACACCATTCATCTCTACTGAAGACAAAATAAGACATTAAGATGAAACTGTAGATTTGAAGACTGGACACAAGATGAAACAAACATAAGGCCTCCACTTCAATACAGGGAAGGCGAATGGAGTCCAATGAGCAGGGCTCACAGTATTGAAAAACATTTTGGGTCAACAGCATTATGTCTTTTTGCTAAGGAGCAGTGTCTGTGTGGATAACAAACAGAGTGTTGGCGCGACGCTCTGTGGCGCTCTCCATGGTGCTGATCCTGACGCTGTGAGCAGAAGGAGAGCTATGCTGGCTGGACACTCTCTCATGTTTACACCTATGATAAGAAGCAACCAGCTGGAAGTTCTAGCCAGTACATTAACCAGTTTAATCACTGACTCGACCAACTGTTTGTTGTTTTCATCACTGCAGATTGATGCCTAGTTATAGATTTTAGTCCTAGAGATCTAAACCTCACAATTCAGGTATTGTTATTCTTTAAATGTATTAAATGTAACATATCTTCATTTTTACTACATTGTTACCATTTGCAAAAATTTTAACTTACAGAATTCCTTTACACCCACAGCAGTTAATATATATTATCATTTGGACTGCTGTTTGCTGTAATACTTAGTTCAGACCTATTAAAATATCAATTTTTAATCAATGCATCTTAGCCTTTTTACTCTCCGGGGTGCACAAACCACAGATTTTATGACAATCTTTTTTAAATATAAAAATGTGAACTTATCGGTTATCAGTATCGGTTGAAATTTTTCCATATTGTGCACCCTCTACTTTAAATATTACATTAAATGGCATTTGAATTAAAGTGTATTGGTAACCTTGAAAACCAGACAGTTAAAATTAAGCCTATCTACACACTTTCAGAACTTTGCACAAACACTGGCCTTTTCTCCTCCATCAGTCTGTGCCTATGACTCTCTTGTGATGCAACTAACTTATAAAACTAATGTCCATTATTGGATGAATTACAGCAAAAACATAGCTTGGAGTCTCAGGAAGTGTTTGTGTGTCAAATCTGGCAGTGCCAGCCTGGTTTAGTCAGGCAGTTTCTCAAAGACCCAAAGTACATGCCAGCTTTAATTTTCAGTTTGATGCCCATTAACATTTTTTGTTTAATAACCAACTGGCTGTAAAGTTGTGCTCATCATGACAATAAAGAGTAAGGGTGTGAATCTTTCAGTAACTCACTATTCAATTCGATTTCGATTCTTGGGGTCATGATTCAGTTTAAAAAAAAAAAAAGATTTCCAGTTCAAAATGGATTCCTGATTTAGTATAAAGGGAGGTTAATATCAGATTACACTTCAATGTGTTTTGCAAGACAGTGTGGCAAAAAATGGCACAAAAGCAGAGTAAAGTGTGAATACAATTATAAAGGTTTTTTCTTAAAACATATAAACTTTAAATTGTTACATTGTAAAAATGCAGACACACCTTAGACAAAAGGTAACAAGTATTTATGCTAAACTTGCACAATTAAAAACTTTTAGGTCTTTAAATTCTCAGTAAATTAAGTAACAAGTTCAAGTTGTATCAAGTATATATATTTGTCGGCCAGCCAATAAAAAAAAAAAAAAAAAAAATATTAAAAATTTATTTTGAATCTTAGAAAATGATAATCTAGATTCCTGTGTGAATAATTTTTTTCACTATCCCTAATCAAGAGCTTTAAATGATGATGTAGGAGAAATCTAAAGACAGATATCTCAAAATCTGAGCCAACAGAATCCAAACGGGTTGCTTAGTTACCACCACAGGTAAGTGTTACAATCTGTTTTGCTGAAGTTGAGTGACACAACCCTTTACACTGTCAAAGCAGTCAGTGGCCCACAAAAAGAGCAACACTTTCACTGTAAAGTGTCACTTTGACAACTTGACATGTTTGACACTAGACATGCACAACAAACACACATGTACACACAGTCAAACTACAGCTGTACATGGAAATTAGTGAGCAATTTCAATCCAACCAAAACAAACACACACACACACACACACACGTTCAAACACATGCACATCCTTGTGCCCTGCCAGAGCAGGTTCACAGCAAAACAATATGAGGCCAATCAGGGGACCATTGCTATGGCTCTCCCTCTGCTAATGAAGGCACTTTGAAAAGGTAATCTAATTCACCAGCAGCAATTAAGGCTGGGAGCGCCTTGTCACTATCAATTATCCGCTCCTTCACTCATGTTCTCCAGTGTGGACGCTGAGCCTGCCTGACACACAGCACTGTCGGACAAATCAACCCCATCAGCCAGCCAGTCACTGAGAACACTAATCATGAGAGAGTTCAAACACACACACACACACACACACACACACACACACACACACACACTCAGTCACACAGATAGATACTGTATGCTTGAATCATTGCACACTAAACATAGTAAGCCTGACGTGAATTGGGATGTCACAGCTGACTGCAGTCAGAGGCAGATCTTTACTTAGTGGATCCATAAACAGCATTAACAAAAGCTACTGGATCCTACAGACTGCTACTGCAGGTGGTGTGAGTGATGTCTACACCCAATAAATATTGATCAAACACCCATGTAACTGTAAAGTGTTTGTTTTTGTGTGTGTGTGTGCGTGAATGACAGCATGTCTGTGTTTAACAAAATTGAATCCTAAATTCAGCCTAAAATCTAAAAGCTGAGCTCTAAATGTACCTGTTAAAATACTTGGGCATGAATTCACATCTTTCTCCAGTGCAGACACAGAAATACTAGTGCCAAAACAAAATGATTAATTGATTAACAAGTTGATCAACACGAGGTTTTAGAAGTTTTTTTCTTTTACAATTGGTCAAACAACTATTCCTTCACATTTTACGGATAATAAATGAATCAATTATTAAAGCAAAACTGGAGTTGGAAGCTAATGTCATAATGGGTGCTGAAAAATGACTTCTCAGGTGACTTTCCTCCCAGTGTGGAAAGATTTTGAGTGGAAAGTTAAGATTAGGTCCTTTTAGACTCCTCAAGTGTTGTCCAGATTTGATGGAGGGTCCTCACCGTTAAGCTAGAGAGGCTGCGCAATGATTGGGGATCATATGAAATTTCAGATATTAAAAATGAGCTATCAATCATCTATGATGTGTCCTGAAAGGCATTTTGTATGGAGATAACTTGTACATCTTGAAGGTTTCCTCTTAATTGCACAGAAAATGATAATCATTTTTTTGGTTGCAGAATCCACCACACAGTACAGCAATGGACTAAGACACTGAGACAAGTGTACATTAGGGAAGAAATGACAGCACAATTACAGTTGAAAAAATATATATCTCTGTGCTTGAATGGTCATCTGTAACTGTGTTCCTGGCTGGATTGAAGAATATTCTAGAGAAGACATTAATCCATCTTTACATTAATCCTTTGATTGTTATTTTTTCTCTTCTCCGAGCTGATTGTGAGCCATACTGAAAGTGTTGGAGGACTTTGTTGTCAAGGAAGGTTCAAGATTGTATGTGATTAATGTTTTACTCTTAAACTTAATAAAAACTAATCAGTTCATTAAAAAAGGGCAGAACCAAGGCACTCTTTTTATGATAAAAGGCTTTATTGTCAAGGATAGTTCACAGTGGAACTGATAAAGCGGAGCCAACATGTTTCGTCCACACACGGCCTTCATCATGCCCTGATGATCAGTTCCACTATGAACTAGCCTTGACAATAAAGCCTTTCATCATAAGAAGAGTGCCTTGGTTCTGCCCCTTTTTAACCATTTTCACATTTTTTAACCACAGAGCACCTTCTTACTGCTTTGATGATTCACCTGCCTAGCGAACGCCCGAAGCCCTCCTGTTTTGTCTCATTAAAAAAGTTATCTGTACATACACTTAGTTGATCCAAATGAATTTGGGCTCTAAAAAAGTGGGACTTTAAGTATATGAAGACAAACTGTAAACTGTCTTCAATCAACATTGTGTTTTAAGATTCTTATGTCAGCAGCTTTCATATTAAGTTTGAGTTGTGAGTATTTCATCACATATGGTTTTAATAATACCTTGGCTTAATTAGTTGTTTAATTTCTACGTACATGATCCTGAGTCACAGTAAAACTGTCTCAACATGCAATTAGTTCTGGGAATCCAATGGTATGATATTATCACAATACTTGAGTCACAATACAATATTATGGCACTAGTGTCATATGTTGAGTATTGCAGTATCATTTATTGAGATTTTTCACCCTTTTCAACTACAAATCATTCTTCCAAAGTAAAACTTTGTCACCATCATCATCTATTTCATCTAATTAGATTAAGTTTTCAGTCTATTCATTTGACTTCAATATTTTTTTGTTACCTCACCAGACAGTGCGTGCTTAGCACTACCCAATGGACTGAAAAATCAGTTGATTTTTATTATTCTATTACCCAAAAAGTTGAGTCTGTATTTGCAACATTTATTATGAATTTATGTTTTTTAAAAAATTGATACTTGGTGTCTATGAATCAATGTTATATTATATCGCTTTATTACGCAGTACCAATTTTCTCCCTCACCTCTAATGAGCAGAAGATGAAGTTTATGCTGAAACATTCAGCTGTCTAACTCAAAACTAATCAGAGGTGGTCAGAAGTCTGTTTCCTGTAACTCAAAATCTGTCTCCAGACCTTGAACAAATGCATGATACATCCACTTATATTTAAAGATTTTGTCAAACAAGGGCTGCCTCAACAAGTAACCTTTTTGGAGGAAATGCATGCACATTTTTTAAAGGGGGTGGAAGGGCATCAAATTACGTTTCAAAAATTTGAAAGAAAAGAAAAGACTGAACAAAAATTATTCTAAATAGCAAAGCAATCCGTGTGGAGGGAAATGGGTGTCGCAGATATGGATAAATCTGTAATCTGTTATTGAGTTACGAGCAAAAAGGAAAAGTGTTTTAGCCACCAGGTGCCTTCCACAGCAGACACTAATCCTCTTGTCTTTGTCCTGTGGCGACTTTTATACTAAACACCCACATGTCACTTGTTTATTATTGGTCACGCATTGACTCAACTTAACATGAACTACTTGAAAGTTTATCTGAAGTTTTTCTAAAGCATGAAGTGGAGACTGAATGTATGACACTGACACAGTATGAATGGGGACACAGCAGCCTGCCCTGTGGCCCTCTTCTTGGACTGAGGACAACTCTACAATTCAACGAGACCTTGAGATTCCAGACAGAGGTAAACGCTGACAGACAGGACTAATAAAAATGCTCTTCATAACGTCTCGATTGCTTAACTCAATCTCTCCAACTAATGACCTTAGTGCTGATGAAGAGGGGATTAGCATGACAGTGCCGATGCTGTGAGAAGTGTGCTGCAAAGCCTTCAAAGGATAATATCTGGCTTGCTGTAGGAAATCAAAATGCTGGGTACCGACAGATATTTATGATACATGAATGTCAATTTATTGTCATCGGAAATTTAAATTAATCTAAGCTTGTCAGGCACTGATTCTCATCCTACACTGACATTCAAGATATCATTTGACTCTTCTCTTGACAAAGAATAATATATAATATATAGAGATTTTTTTGTAATATTAAAAAAAGAGGGAAATTTCATCAGCCTTCTGTAATCCTAAAAATACTGCAGAAAGACAATGTCTTAATTGCATTAACATAATATGCTAGTCACATGCACAATTAAAGTCTCTAGTTAACGTGACCTGCATGTGTAAGGACTGTAATCTGAAACCCATACAAACTCCACACCAAAAGACTCCAAAACCTTGCTACATTCCTTGTTAAACCCCCGATGTACCTATACAATAATTAAAGCTGCAGTTGGTAACTTTGGGGTCAACATCAGTATCTTTTTTTGAGTTCTACACGGAAAAAAACATCATAATAGCCATGGACAGCTGTCAGGGAGTGACTTTTTCTAAGACTATCACAAAGTGTCTGTGTTTTTCCATGCCTCTGTATTTAGGACTGGTAAAACCCCCCAAAATCCTGTTCTACTTGCCCAATCAGTTACGTTGTTTGTG
>JAQLOL010000025.1:26458529-26480975 GCA_029783665.1 Naso thynnoides
TGTTGGAAACATTTGGAATAATGTAAGTACACAGCTTAACAAAATATACAACAAATACAGTGATTGTTTGATATTTCGAGGTAAAAGTAAAATAAAAAGGGACCAGCCTCTGAGAGGAGAATATGAGGGGAAAAAAAAACCAGGTGGAGAAACCCAAATTTTTAAATGAATAACTATTTTACTTGGACTTTTTTATTATTTTACTGTAACAACAAAATAGGGAACTTACAGCTGCACTTACCAATATTTTCATGTGAAAAATAAATCAAATAACTACATAAAATATATATGCTTTTTTTGACAAATCTACGCAGAATAATCACCAAACCACACAGTTCCTCTCAGCTTTCAGAGTTTTAGCTGTTTTAGCATCTTTCAGCGCACAGTTTTGCTTTTACTGTCCACAGCCTCACAGCTTTTGTTTAAGTCAAGTCCATTTTACCTCTCAAAATGCAACATAATTTGCCTTAAGACGCTAAATACAGAGTCAGTCTAGATGAGACTCTATAATTACATTTATTAGAGGTCCCAATAAAAACATGAAAATTGTTTCCAGCAGCAGCAGGCAGCTGTTTTCAGAAAACAAAGCTCTCATAAATCTGCCCAGCAACACCAGGCAGAACAAGTGAGAAACTAACTGATACACTAGTGAAGCTTTTCGCAGCTGATGTGTGCTAGTGTATTTATTACAACAAAGGCGATAACATGTCAATGTTGTGTTTAATGATTGTGTGTCGTGAGTGACAGTCAAAAATAACTGGTTTGTATAAAGCAACATTGCATAGCCACTTTTTGTATTATTGTATGTAAAGTGCGTCTATGTAAACTAGTGTACAATGTCTGTTATTATTCAGTTCTGCTTGATGTTTGTTATTGTACTACCTGCATGCTGTGAGGTTCTATGTACTTTTGTACATGTGTGTAACATCAACCCGCCCAGGTATTACAGAGGAAAATAAGCAGGTGGCTATAATCTGTCATAGTAACATGTCAATGTTCATTAATTTGCACTTTCCCAATTTTAAATAAATAAAATAAATAGTTGTTTTGCTGCTCCCAAGTTGCCAAAAAGTAAAGAAATAAATTAAAAAATGATTATTATTTTTTTCCCCCTAACAGAGCATTATGCTCTTCATCATGTTTGGGTTACATTGTAACATTTAGGACAATTTTTTGTGAAGCTGTGACAATATATAATCAACATAACAAGATATCTCACAACACGCTGTGCCAGTGGTGTGAAATGGTATACACACTTCCTGTCTGGGGGTGGAGTCATCTCTTCCACCATCCCTCCATCTCAGCTGAAAATGTTAACATTATGTGAATGGATTAAAGCAGATAAATTTCACATCACACAATATTTGTTTGATGTAAGTTTAAACTTTAAATTCGTGGTTTCACATTTACGACCTTATAACATCTCTACACAGCAGTTCTTATATCAGGCATTTAAATAGTTAGCCACCTCCTCTCAAGTGAATTAAACATTATCAGCCTGTAGAGATAAACTTGTAGTCCCATAAATAGGATGTAAAAGATCCTAAACCTGCCAGACAAATATGTTAGTGTCCTTCTGTGCTTGGCTGTTGGCGCTGGCTCCTTCTTCAGCCATTATGAAATTAACCAAACACTTTGCAACAGCAGTTTGAAAGACAATGTGAGGAGTTTCTTTTATTGGACATGAGTAAAGTCAGCTGTGACTCACCCTCTGATGCCATTCCTCCTTCTTTACCTTGATGCCATGTTGCGCCAAGATGTACCCACGTTTGTGTTCACCAAATGACCAAAAAACCTGACCACACCAACATGCTTAAACTTGTATCTGTGCTGCGCCTTGACTGATAAAATATAGGACCACATATCTTCAAGGTAGCCTTCATAAACAACAATCACCATAAGCTCGACACTATGAGCTAGACATGCACTACAGATGCTGAGCTGCTATCATTCAGCAGTGTTGGACTGATGCATCCACAGGAAGCATTGCCGCTGACAGCCTCCAACAGACAAACAGAGAGAGAAAAAAGCAACGGAGATGGAGGGAGGAATGGAAGGGAAAAGCATGAAGGATAAACAAAAACAAACACAGACATCAAGAGTCATTGAAGCAGTGTGTGTGAGCCACGTGAGGCAGCCCACCCTATGGAGAAAACAGCAGCTGGTGTGTATACTAACAGCCCTACTGGGGCTGCGGCCTCCACAGCCCTAAATATGGTGAAGCAGAAAAAAAAGAGATGGAAGGAGGGTTGGATGATGGAGGGGGGTGCTCGGGGCTAAACGGGGTGAGCAGTTAAGCCTTGTTGGTTACAATATTGGCAGGAAATGCAGGAGATGGAAGGGGGTGAAGGGTTCTCCAGTCCATCTTAAAGTGAGAAATATGGGGAGTGATGGGTTTTTTGAAGACAAACACACTTAATGTAACTTCTACATGAGAATTTCAGCTTAATCCAATTTAGCATATTTTTGTAGCTCTTCTATGGAAAACAAAACAATATACCGCCCAAATTAACTGCTATGATTTTAAACATAACAGCACTGCTATAAAGAAGCTTAACAAGTAGGAATGGTACAAATCTGGGGACATGATACATATAAAGATAGAGAGTCTATGATGTGATGTATTGCAAAACTGTAAGCAAGGTGATATATGAAATTTTTTTTCAAACTAATTTTAGGAAAACTGTCACAGTATAAAAAACACACCATCATATGCATAAAATCTGAGTAAGAAAGAACGTTTTAATACAATCAGAATATTATGATAATACTTTTTGTACAATAGCAGTTAGGGTTTTAAACATGAAACAAAATGAATCACTGCCATGAATTATTGCATGTCACCTATTTATTAAAGATTTATAGTGTTTAGGTGAATTAATACAATATAGGAAGACATAACATCAGGAAATTGATAGATACCGATGAATTCTTTCACCCCTATACTCACATTGCGAAAAACGTGACCAGTCAGATGATCATGCATGTTTAAAATACACCAAGTTCAGATTTACATTCCTTAAAAACCTGTAGGGATAAAACCTCAAAAATGAGTCAAAAATGTCCCTCCACTACTTGCTCTTACGTTTGAGGAACCAAAAACCAGATGTTACAAGACTTCATTTAACCTAAATAAAACTTTAATATATTACCTCATCTTCCAAAACTTTCAGAGTCAGTTAGACAAATTTTTATCTGCAATCATGGCTGTTAAAAAATTGAGAAAACAACTCCCATGATGCCATGCTACTATATAAAACCCGCAAACTACCTCTTTTGTTTTCATCGTTTTAAATGAAGAACGTCCAGCAGCAGAAATTACACATTTAGAACACTTATCACAATTCCTCTAAGCCTATGCTAATACAATATCATAAGTTAACTATTTATTGCAGCTCATGTCACAACATAATGTGGTAATTAGTTCAATATTATATAAAAAAGAAAACGGGCTTATATCCATATACTAAGTTACTACATTGCAAGTCCAGGATGCTTCAGGTTTGTCACACCTTTGCTGTCTTTTTGAGTTCCACTCAGTTAAAAAACCAACTGTAATAAATTCCACTTCGAGCATCAAAAATCTTAGAACTCAAAATTAATTTAACTATGAAAAAATAAAATTTCTCTTGAATAAAAACAATGTGGAGTGATCTGCCAGTCAAAAATTAAAACTGACCTGCACTGAAAAACACTGTCACTTTACAAAGGTTTGGACTGGTTTCTAGGTTTTCTTCAAAACTTTCTCAGCTTGTTAGTTTGGGTAAGAAGTGAAAATCACTGAAACTGGAGCAGAAGATACACTCGTTTGCAGCAGTAACTGATAAACATGTCAAAGAAGTTCATCTGAAAAATCCAAATTAAAGAAACACTTCATGACATCTACTTTCATTAATTTTGTCTCTGGACTGTTTACGAACCCATTCCAAATAAAAACCTCCAGTAAAATCAAACAGTAAAGCTACACCACATTTTGCAGTTTTAGAATATTTCTCAGTATAATCTATAGGAGCATCGTGAATGGGCGTGTTTGTGTGTTTCTACCACCAATTCCTGCTCTCATCCACCGCCTTTCTTTATCTTCTCTATCTCTCACTCCTTCCCTCTCTCTCTCTCCATTTCAATATTGAAGAGAGTTTTATTAAGGGCTAGACTTGTGTGTGCTGAGGCGCTCTCAGTAATTTTCCTACAAAGTGCTTTAATCCATCACACGGCCAACATGTGGCCTTTGCAGCCATACATCATCTCAGCCCAGAGAAAGCGAGAGGGGAGAGAGAGAGAGAGAGACAGAGAGCGCAGAGGTAGCATAATTTCTGCTCTCTTCCTCCTCTCTTCTTCTACTCCACCTTCATCTCCCGCCAGAGATTCCCACCTGGGAGGGAAACCACATCTTCTCCACACATTCCTCAATCAAGTCCTCTCTCCATTTACAAATGAGGGTGAGGCATGAGCGTGGATGGGGTGTGGGGAGGGGAGGAGGGGGCGGTAAGCAAAGAGAGAGGGGTAAAATGAAAGAGATGGAGATAGGCAAGTGAATGAGTGTGTGAGGGAGAGAGAGGGAGAAAGAAAGAGATAAGGAAAATGGAGAAAAGCTCA
Organism: Naso thynnoides; assembly: GCA_029783665.1. Lineage (NCBI taxonomy): Eukaryota > Metazoa > Chordata > Actinopteri > Acanthuriformes > Acanthuridae > Naso > Naso thynnoides. Next base: position 26,463,126 of record JAQLOL010000025.1, read on the forward strand.
CTGGAATGAATTAAAATTGGGGACAAAAGCAGATGAGTGGAGGTCAGTGAGTGAGAGTGTGTGTGTGTGTGTGTGTGCGTGTGTGTGCTGTGCATATGCACAAGGTGTGTGCATCTGTGCTTGCATGAGGAAATGGAAATAGGCAGAAAAGGAGTGCATTTCCCAGCATGCAGCTGGTGCAGCGTTGCCCTCCGTGTTGCCCCCGGCCAACACCTGCCTCCATTTCGCTGCCTCCGCCCTCCTCGCGCTGAGGAGCAGCGGTGAACCCTGGGCCCCCTGACTAATGGAATGGGCCCTCTCTTCCAACCATTAGAGGATTGGTGTCCCTTTTTTGCGCCCCTGAGTGCCCTAAGGTACCGAAAAGGGAGAGGAAGGGGCAAGTGAGAGGACGGTGGCACATAGGCCTTTTTCCTTCAGACACACACACACACACACACACACACACACACACCTGGTCATAACAGCCGGGAGTAATCCAGCTTAGCATCTGACTGAGGCTATTTCTGAGAGGATATTAGAAATTCTGAATTGGCCGCAGCACTATGAGGTTTCAGAGAGGGAGCTCTCTGAATGTGTACGACAGCGGCCTCGGCTGATCGTGAAGCATTTGTGTGATTTCATTTAGCCGGTAAATCCAGTGCTCTACCTCAATTACATCTGCTTTACTCGTACGGAAAACACACCTCGCGCGTACAGATGGGAGGAGAGGAGAGGGGAGGGGAAGGGAGGAGGGGGGCACCGAGCGGATTGGGGATTGAATCTCTTGATGAGCTGATAGCACATCCGCAGACAGCGAGCCAAGCTGTGCCGCAGTAATGTTATGCTAATGATATGGTAATGATATGGTAATCTGCCAGCAGTATTCTGCCTCACTGGAGAGAAGGGGGATCTGGGAGGCCTTTCACCATTGGTTGTAGACCAGGGACTTCCTGGTGTCAGAGTTCAAGATAAAAATGCTGTTTGCGCGCACACACACACACACAGAGCCACACTTAATTCGTGAAGTGGTGAACTCAGTTAAAATAAAAACAGCGGAACACATAGACCTAATCTGGCTCTAATCGGATTTGCAAACTCTTAAGTAAGCAAGAAACAATACCTGTAAACAATGCAGCATCATGTGATACTGTAACTTTAAACTAGGTCGGCTGTATTGTAAATATGCCTGCGAGCTGAGACTTCTTTTTTTTTTATTTAATCAGCGTGTAATATCAAGTCTCTGTGCTGTTGTCTGTACCTTGCAAAGTGAAACAGAAAATTATCCATTTTAGATCCCGATCAGGTTCTTTTTTTTCATTGTCATTGTGTGTGAAACCCTGCACCTGTAATGGCTGCCATTACCTGCCTTGTCAGAGCTTCTCTGTCTCTCTGGCTTGTAATGATTGTATTACAACACCACAGCCTTGGTTGGAGGCGAGACTCACCATTGCATGGCAGTAATCTTTGATTTCACGTCAGCACTGCCACACAGTCATAACAATTACAAGCACGAGCTTCCCCAGCTTCCTGCATTTGTTGTGGGTTTTTTTTTTCTTTATTTAAATGTTGCAACAATTCATGGCATCTAATCTCACTGGGAATGAGCAATTTAAAATCTGATTCAAAGGAATGTTGACAAACTATAGGCTGTCTTTAAGTATTTCTAAATGAGCAAAGTGTGAAACAGATGAATGACGAATGTGGACGGATCAACTTGATCACTTTGACAGATTTAAAAACCATAAAGACTGACGGGAATGGCTTCAGTGTGGCTGCAACCAAAGAGGCACCTGCAAAAGCGACTGCAGTGCATCACAGCAAATCTGTCCCTGTGACATAAAGACATCAGCTCAGGTTTTCTGCTTTGTTTTTCTTTGTATTTTACAGTTGCAAAATGAATATGTCAAGTCTGCACAATGGAGAGATGCGATGACATTTTCTTGGATGCTGTACACTAAATCAAAGAGACCAACAATATGTTGAGTGCCAGCATGGAGACATTTGATTCCCATTCCACTCATGCGGCATTACCGCTGGAATGCCAGCAGACATCACAATCCTCCCATGCTGGCGTTGGGCTTGTCAGACTTTTCATTCCACTTCAATGTTTTCAAAAAAATACATGTATCACAGCAAGTTGTGAAGTGTCGGCTTCTTCTTGATATTATGATATTTGCGATACGTCTGACTTAACAAAGGCGATTTAGTGTCAGTGACATTTAGCATCAGCCTCCAGCGACAGAAAGGTAAAAGAAGCCAGTCAGCAGATTGGACCTGGGGGGATTGGGAGGGGGGGCTTGTCTGCGGCTCTGCCTAGGGTATGAGGTGCTGGGTCGGACACTTTATTAACATACAAACACACTAACTGCATACTCATGACAATGGACTACAACTGAATTACATGATAGACAGTACGTTTACATGATGTTTGCGAAAATCAATTTACTGTGTGAGTCCGGCTAAAACCAGACTTGCATGTAAACATGTCAGACTGACATCGTACTGGATCAAATTTCTCAAAGTTGAGTTAACACACCCAAATAATGCGATTAAAAGTCAAATAACTCCTGCATGTATACGCCTCCTAACCGGACCAGGACGCAATCTGCGCATGATCGATTGTCCCTGTGGCCATCTTTGACCTGGAACTTGAACATAAATTTGTAGAAGAAAGCCAGTGAGAAAACAAAAGTCCCTCTAAAATAAAGATAGAAAACAATGCAAAAAAAAAGAAAAAATCCCGTAAGCACGAGGAGAAGCGTGCATCAAAGTTGTCCATGTTTTCACCGTTCCACATGGATTTCGCTAGCTGTTTGCTAACATATTTGTAGCTTGCTTAGCTTCGCTAATCAGAAGAAGGTCCAATAGCAACCAGCTGAATGGAGCATATTTCCACCTACTATAACAGTGGCGGGCAATAAATCAATTCTCTTCTGTGCTTGTATACTGAGACAAGGACATTAATCCAATTAAATGGCCTATATGAGCTTTAATCGTACCTAAACTTTACTGTGCATGTAAACGTGCTGATTTCTACAGCGCTACAGGACTTTTGCACCAATTCACAACTGTAAAACCAGGACATCAAGCAAACAAAATGACAACATTGTTTTATATTAGCCTGTATATGCATAACACAGTGTTGTTTATATAAATGTGAACATCTTTTTGCTTTTGTTTTGGTCATTACAAGGTGTCACTGCATCCAGGGACTCTCTGTGGCATATAAAAGAGCAGAAAACAGTGCAGGAAGAGGCAGAGGTGTTTGTGTGCATACATGAGGGACAATGAGAGAGAGACAGGCAGACAGGAAGACAGAGATTGGGTTGGACTGTCCAATACACTCCTGATAAAGGTCAAAGACATGTTTTATTCATGATCCAGGGAGCAGCAGCAGAGGCAGCAGGGCCAAGGTTGAAATGAGCCTGCGTCCTCGTTCCCCAGAGCCAACGATGCACACAGCCTCACACCAGGCCAGCGGACACTCCCCCCCCAGCTCTTATCAATAATGTCAAAACACGCGCACATACACACCACGAGTATCACTTATCAATAACTTTAAATTACAGTTTGTTGTTAGTCTGTCGCGAGTAAAAGAATCGATGGAGGAAATGCGCGTCTGCCACCAAAGAACAAAGTGTAAGACACTGTAAATAAATGAGGTGCAACTCAAACCTTTTATGGGGACTCTTAGAGATAGTAGGCGTAATTTAATAATACCTTCTCAGATTTCTCAACTACCTCACCATTTACGTACATAACTATGACAAAGTAAAAAATATCGTGTGAAGGTAACGTAATATCCATCATTTTGCTTTAATTCTGTTTAAAATGGGACTCTCCATAGGCAACTTCATGTATTTAATTAACTGTGTTTAAGAAAAAGCATTTAAATGTATTTAGATGCTTTGTCATGAGTAATGATAGATTTGTGTATATATATATAAAAAGAAAAAAATAAAACAATTTATCCTGGAAACCTGTGTTAATCAGTTTAGTCAATTGTGTTACTTTCTGCGTTTCAAATAGGAAAGTTAAATAAAGGAATCCTTTTAAAATCCTCAATATAACAGAGCACAGCAGGAACGGATGTCAATTCATAAAGGCTCTTACTTCTTAAATCCTTCTGACGGTGAATCATTCACAAAAGAGAATCAGAAGTTCATTTCCAAATATCTCATGTCGTTGAGCTGCCTCTTTGAACTGCCGCTGACATAAAAGCAGAGCTACTGTACTCCACCTAACCAAGACCTGCTCCACACTCTTATTTCTTATTGCACTTTCTGAGGTAGCTGACACACTTTCACACTCAACAACCAAAGTAACCTTTAAAGTATTGATGTGGATAAATCACAGCTAGTCTTCTGACAAATGGAAAGATTTCAGCTTGACAGATTAAAACCCAGGCAAATAGGTAAAGACCCAATTTTCTCCAAAGACATTCAGCTGGAGCCAACTCCACATATAGGAGTTTCTCACAGGTGTGAACTAAGGCCGGCTGGAAAGAGAAGTGTGTATATGCGCACTATTTGATGCATTTACATATCTTTTCGTGTGTGTCTCACTCTGTGTAGACAGCCTATTCTGTGTGTCTTTGGTCAAATATGACTTACTCAGAGACGCTGCTGTAATTTGATGAAAGTCAGATATCCCTCAAACAGGAAACAGAGATCTGCACTTCTGACAGCTCTTAAAAGGTCCTCAGTAACCACTTTTATGAAACGTAAATAGCAGGCCCATAGGTGGAGGCAACAACAGAGGACTCAAACATGCACTGACCCGCTGTATGAACTCCAGTCCGTGCAGCTCGGCCAGAGCTCTAGCAGCTGTGATGCCTCCATCCATTTGCACAGCATAGAAGACATGGCGGTTGGTCCCACGATGCCCCTCTGTGGTCACTAGTTTGCTCTGCAGCAAGCAGCCAAGCACCAGCACAACTGCACTGAACATGGAGCCTTTGAAAGGAAGATGTACAAGCAAACAGCCTTTTAAATGATTTTTAAAAATGCATCTACTAAACATTATACAAATTCAATTCAACTGTCTGTGGACACTCTGTCAGTTTAGCCTTCATTGCTCCATTTCATCATCATGTTTGATTGTGTTAAACAAGTGTGATGCAGTAATGAAAGCCCTTCAACAACACTGATAAGAACAAGCTTCACATAGTCTAGAAAGCAAAGCAGTTAATTGTAGTTAATCGGCTGTTTTCTAATAATTTAATCAACAGAACAGACATACTTAAATACTAAGTTTTAAGCAACCAGCCAACAGTCCAAAACCCAAAGATATTAAACTTATTATATGAAAAAGAAAAACAGACAATTCCCACAGCAGAAATCCATACATTTGGCTCAAAAAATGATTACGATACTTAATTCCATTAATTTTCTATCTATAAGTGACATCCTTTTCCTTTTATTACATGACAGTCAACCATGTTCAGTACCCTCCTGAATATGCTCTCACCATTGATTCATCACTATCAAGTCTGAAAACTGACATCAAAAATATCTAGATTAGAAAAACACAAACACCTACAGCCACCATAACACTCCAAATACCATCAAACCACACAAATGAGTTTATACAGTGTGGGATTCAGCATCTCAGGGCAAAGTATTGAACATTGGCAATTGTGAAACCATTTGCCCACAGCCACCTCCTCTGTACTTTTGCATGAAATCCACAGTGGCTGCCACCTACAGCATGTGAACCACCCACCTGTAGCCACAGCGAGTGAAACGTCCAGGAGAAATCTTTCACCCAGTGCGATGAAAGCTAGAACTCTGGCATCGGGGGCCCCAAGCGAGACAACACGCTCTCTCCAGTTCCCAACCCACACGTTTAATCTCCTGGCCTTGATGCAAATGCTTCTGAGAGCAGAAAAACAGCGGCGCTCTCATTGTGTGAACTAACTTCCCTCTTTAAGCAAAACAGGAACTTTATCAGTGTCCTCTTTATGCATGCGCTTCCCCGCAAACGATGATGGAACAAAAAGTTGTCACCTCATTCTTCTCAGTCTCTACTCAACAAGTCGGCTAAAACACCCGATGCACTGTTAGGACGACGCTCCCACTCCTTCCCCCAGATTATGCAACTGACTGTCGATGCATGAAGTTCATCAATACTGTATGTGCGTCTGTTGCCCATGCACAACTCATAAAAAATACAAGGCTGAACCTAATTACAGCTGCAACTACAAGTCCATTAATCGATTAGTCAATCGTCAGAAAATCAGTCAGCAACTATATTGATTATTGTCATTGTTTCAGTCACATTTAAAACAAATAATCATGAGCTTAGAATTATAAGGTTCTATCTCCGTTTAATGTAGATCAGAGATATTGAGCATCAAAGTTTTCACATCCCATAGAATAGAAGAGAACAAAATCTTTATATTTGATGAATTACAGACTAAAAAAATATCAAATATTTAAAAAAAAAAAACACACAGGCAAACATCCAGTGGATCAATATATGTAAATAACTCAATTTTGACAAAAATGTGAGATAGACCCTTATAATTATAATGTCACAAAATTTTGATGTTATTTGTGTCTTCAGTGCTATTGAACTTCATATTTTAGGTTTTGGGAATATTGAATCTGACAATGAAAACTCTGGAAATTTTGAATGTTTTAACATCATATTTTCTGACATTTTATAAACCACACAATTAATGCACGAATTGAGAAAACAACGACAACAGACCAGTTAATGAAACAAAATAAATATGACATCCCTCGTTAAACTGCTGCTAATGCAGAATCTGTTGTCCATAGTCTCTGCACTTTTTGCATCTGTTTGGACCTTTTCAATCTAAAAGCAGAGTAAAATTCCAAACTAGAAGATTAAGATCTCTCACTCCCTACCTATATAATTCTGTTTGTATGTTTAACTGACTTCCCTTCAAAAGCCAAGTGCCTCCTCCTGCAGCATTTCGCCCCAAACAACAAACAGTGCAGCTGACCACCGTTTAAAGTCTACAGCATCATTCAGCTCCAATCTCTCAAGCCACTGATTGAAATCGATAACCTCACTTGGGGCCCGGGCCCCAGTCAATCCCACTGAGGTGCAGCGCTGCCAGCAAACACCCCACCCAGCGAGGAGCGGGCCTCGGGCAGAGATGAAGTAGACAGGCGGGGGGGGGGGGGAGCACAGGAGGCGGGAGTACAGGAGAGCCACATTGAACAGTGTCAGGGCCTCGGGGCCTACTGGGACGCTGATAAAGTACCTGGACATTTTTATAGACAAACTACTTATTTCCGTCCTCATATCGCTTGGGAAGACTGATAACTTTATATTCCTCTCAGGCAGAGGAATGAAAGGAGGTGGGAGGGGGTTTCAGGAGTTTAATTGATCAAACTGTAGCCACAAGGGTTTTTTTCTGGAGATAAAGGGGACTAGCACTCTCTCCTGTACAATACAGAGATCTTTTAGAAAGTGGACCCAATGAAAAAGGAGAATGTAACTCATTATGCAAAGTCATTACAGGCCTGTGACTGTGCTCCTTAAAGACGGGGAGTTAATGGTGGAATTGTATCGTACAGGATTTCCAGAGGTCAAACTCCCGGTCATAGGATAACATTATTTTACAATGTCCAGATTATTACTCCATCCAAACTTATGGATTGCTGTTTGGAAGTCAAACTTAAATGCCATGGCAGTCTGACAACAGTAAAATATAATTTTATTACTGCTCACAAGGCAATTTAGAAGGGCGTGGGGGCAAAAGATGTAGAGATCCTATAACTGAGTATGTCTTTGTCTCACCAATCAGCACAATAAACAGTAAAAACAGGATCTCTTCACTGCTTTTACGCTGTAAAAGTCAGTAAAAGTAATTATCAAAGATCGCACAACATACATCATCGCAGCCTCATAAACCAGACCCATAATTAACTTCACAAATAAATTCACTGGGTGAAAAGGATCTGGGCTGGCTCCACTGGAGATTCTTTGCAGAATTTGAATCCTAGTAGCAGTGCTATCTAAAATTATCAGAGCAGCCTTAAACCAACTGGCATTGACAATGACTGTATGACGCATGTTGTGAGCCGGCTATTCAGCTAAACAGACAGACGAGTTAGAAGGCTAGTGTCGCAGTCTGTTCAATAATGGAATAAATGCTGTTATATTGTGTTGTGATTGAGATTCTGACCCGCCATGCATCGTGGAAAGAAACACTTAGATGTTTCGGGCTTAAAATAAAATCACTTTATCACAAAATAGATGCGAAATAACAGCGGAAGCCCCGCTCCCCAGAGACAGGGGCTTAAACACTGGTAACCTGCTGATAGGACAAGTGGCTGCTAACGTTAGCCCCCACAAGTTGCAAAATAATCACATAGATATTGTTTTATTGCGTTGTGATATTGGCTATTTTTGTCAGTTTAAGTGCTTCTGTATGATTTTTGATTTTTTTTAACATGTGGTGTTGTACCCCAGGCTGCATGAGTCTCACGTCCCCATCACACAGATCAGTAGAAAGCCTCCCTCTAAAAGCTAATATTTCTCCCTGTGTAATCACAAAAAGACATTACTTTCAGGTCGCCAGGGTTGTTATCAGTCTGGTCTGAACATTCCAATTAATTAATATTGCGTAGTTTTAAATAGCGAGAGGTTTTTGGTAGCCTGGTAAACCTGACCCATAGGCAGTCGCCATGACTGAACTACAGTAATCAAGCGCTTGACTTCTCCGTCATTGTACTGTCCCACTCCCGCTAGTCGCTGATTTGTTCAGCCAAAAATTCGCCTGTGCAATGCTAAAGACAACCCTCACTACGTGACTAAATCTCAGCCAAATCTGAGCTGGGAAGTAGGAGGGTGGAGCCTGGCTAACATCATCAGCAATATATGTGCAAATGTTGATCGGCTACATGCAACTGAAATCTCAGACAGAGTGATATTTTTGTGCTGTTTGTTTATGATATTGTTCTTTACATATTCTTTTGTTTCCGAGGGTGTTCAGCATTGTCCGGATGACATTTACTAAAGTAATACTGGATGAGACGTTCATCCTCATGAATAACTACTAAGATTTCCTCACAGCAATATTTCACAATGCACGCAATCACGTTTGTTCATATCCCACAATTTTCCCAGCTGTTCTACCAACTCTAGCCAAATTGTATTTCATTGCAAAAGTCAGGTTTACACACCAGATGGAAATGCACTGCAGAGCAGAAAGCGTTCTTGAGCAAGCCATTTTTGGTAACATAACCATAAGATGATTATCAGCAGCCAAGTCAAAAACAGCTCATGTCAGCCTTCTAGTTGTAATGTAGAGCTAAAGAAACTGGGAATTTAACAGAGACAGTATTTCACATTTGGTGAGAAGAACAACAGAAGAGTCCATAAACAAATGCAAAGGGCTGCAGAGCCGCCATCACTGGCAGATATCTAAATCGAATCCAGTGCAGACACAGAATCAGTTCATCACATTTAAAAGTACAGGTATTCATTGTTTTTTTATTTATTTATTTATTTTGGTCACCTTTGTTCCAGTAAATGCAGCTAATTATGGCTTTTTATCGGTGTGACTGGTTAGCAGAACAGGGAAGCACCGTGCAAGAATACACCCAAGTTGGCATTAAGTGAGGTTTTACTATGTTTTACATTCTGTGGATAGTGCAGAAATGCAGCACAAGCCACAACCAGCAGCCGTTCTGTGGGTGACCATGACCCCCTCCTGGGTAAGGAATGAAGAGCCAGAGTAAGATGGCACATGTAGGTGTTATGGGAGCAGATCAGACTTCCAGTCATGGCTGTCTGGGTTCATAAAGATGTTAGTTTGTGAACGTTAGCTGTGTTTCATCTTCTAGGAGAGGGAAAAAAAAACGCTTTTTAATGCTTCAAATTTATATTTGAAGTTTGCTAGTCTCACCAAATGGGCCTTTTTCACAGTCATCTCGTGAGGATATAAAGTAAGGTACACCTGCATTGACTGGTGTAGGTCAATGAAGAAAGCTAGCTGCAGCTAAGTGCTAACTGACAACACAGTGTAACGGATGTTACACGCATCCTGGATCAATTATTGGTTTGGACATGCATGGACACATCCGTCTCCCATCTTAAAGGGAAAATTGTTGCTTAAGCATAAAGTAAAGGTTTATTTTAACTCTTTCTTATAACTTCAATCACCTGTATTATTTTGACTTGTGTCAATTTCAATGCTCAACAGAAAACACAGGTGTTCTTAATAATATTACAGTAGTTGCATCCCGTTAAGGTGTACCAGACCCTGGTTTTGTGTATGCACTTGTTGGCTCTACACACAGTTCATTAGGTTCATTAGGTCTATCAGGAAGCCTCAAAAGGCTGAAAGTAATCACAACATCTTTTTAACAGGATGAAGACCCACTGCATCTATTATAAGCTTTATATCCATTATGTTTTTGTTGACTATAGGTCTACATATAGATATGGTGACTTTTTTTTCTCATTTTATTTTGTTTCATTCATTGACAAAAGAAAAGAATTTGATGCAAACACAAAAAATTCGCAAATCTTGAATGAAAAGGTGCAGAAAGGAGAATAATCTTACTTGATCTGCCCCTTTGTCCCAGTAAGTCAATTTACAAAGATCATAAAATAAAAATAACAAAATAAACAAAATAGCTGCAATGGTGAATTCAAATTGCATGCAGAGAGCAGTCAGAATCAAGTTTTTAGTTGTTAAATTGTCTTTTTTATATTTTTCTTTTCATTTAAATCCAACCTGGTCCAGTGCATCAAAGCTTGGAAGCCAGGCTGCATGTGAGGGGAGGGGAGGGGGGGTGAAACAGGTTCAGATCTGACTGCCTCTGTGCAGTACAGTGCCTAGAAAGCATCAATTGGGTTTGAAGCGTAGGAACAGAAGTAAAGCATTTACCTTTCGAGTCCAGGCGACAGACCCTTCGCACAGACAGACTGCCTCCTGTTGAAAGCGGAGCGGGAGGGCGCTGCATTGTGATGACAAAAATCTCCCGACGCGTCCATTTTTATTGTCCTCGCAGACTCCCCGGTAATAAAACGCGCAAATTAGAGCATGCAAAACACGGCATCCACCGTGCATCTCCTCGGCTGACACGTCAAACGTGCAGAAATAAGTCGACAAAACGAGCACATCCACGGCGTGTGGCGGAAGGGGGGATTTTGTAAAGATGTGAGAATGCATTAGAATGCAAGAAATGGTGTGATGGCGAGAGGGACTGTTGGGAGAGACAGATCTGCATATGGAAATTAGGGTTAGCGTGGATAAAAATCTACTTAAACTGCTGCATTATTTTGTGGGCTATTGATTTGGGCAAGACACGTGAGACTGTGTGTGTGGGGGGGGGAGTCACTTTGACATACCGTTAGCCTTCTGGGAAAGACATGGTGCAGATGCTTAATTAGTTTTTTAAAAAAGAAAGAAAAGGTGTAGGCCGTATGCTGAAAGATTTATGGTAATAATTTGAAAATGATCATTTAACTTCAGACATACTTGCCAGTATTCGTCCTGTGCGTCTCCTCAAATGTTTATATTTATTTTTAACAAGCTAAATTACGACTAGTTAATTTAAAACAGAGTTCACCGCTGTCACAGATATAGAGAACATTTGATTCTCTCGTTCTCAAAACCTCTAAACGTTGAAACAAGCAGGAGACAGCTGGACAAAAGTGAACAGAGAAGCAACACACTCTAATGTTACCTGTCCCAGAGACACTATGCATGATGCGACGGAGGAAACATGTCGCAGTGACTCATCTTGGTGCCTGTGGAGTGACGCGGTAAGGCCACGCCCATTCTGAAACTTCGAACCAATCATGGAGCGCGAAGCAAGGGTGCGCATGCGTGCTGTAGACGCGCGGGATACACTGAAACCCAAACAACGGAGGGATGACAGCGTCGTAATCTTCATACTTTGCTTTGCATTTATGGCGAATTGCGGCGTATGAGAGGTGGAAATACACGGTTTGTCGATTCTTCAATAACATTTGTGTCTCTTGAGACGCTTCTGGTTTTAGTTTCCCCGTAAAAATTCCTGCTGACGGATAAGTGACATTAACGTTACGTTAGCCAATAACGTTAGTTACCTTTACTAGAGAGGTAACGCAAGTTAGCTTAAAGCAAGGCAAAGCTCAAGTTAGCTACGTCAACGTTATCTAAATAAAACATCACGTTTGTCAGGTAGACAGCTGTTGACTGATTAATGGCAGCTTCTGTTTATTTACCATTTAACCTCAAGTTATGTAAAGTTACGAAGATCTGACATGAAACGCTAAAGTTTTTACTGTATTTTATTGCGATGTCTAGTTTTATGACGTGAAATAGTAGCTTAAGATATAAAGTATAGCCAAGCTGTAAGCTTTACTGCGCATAGGCTGCATACATATATGTAAAAATCTGCTCTTGTCTACACATGTTGCTTTTGTTTTGTTTGACAGTCTTGTAATGTCTCAACACCTTTTTGTCATTAAAGGTGAAACTGATTCTGCACTTGACAGTATGGCAGACGACTTCAGCCAATCCCTCACCCCACCAGTTTCTCCTTTTGCTGCTGACAGTCTGTGTGAGCTGATTGCAGCCCAGCCGCCATGCTTCTGCTGCTCTGAAACAAAAGAGGACCCCACAGAGTCACTTTGCACAGAGGGATATGTCAGTAGAGGCTTCCTGAAACGGTACAGCCACTGTCAGTCCACCATTATCACAAAAAAAAAGAAAAAAAAGTTCCCACTTGTAGGTCAACAGTTTTCACTCTATGTATTTTGTCCCAGAGAAAAGGTGCCCGTGAAACTGTTGAAAGTAACATTTGACTTATCTTGAGTAAGTGGGTCATTTTTCAGGAAACACACATTCCTGTTCTTTTTTTTTAAAGGTCAGTTTTTGATGCTTTGAGCGCAACAACTGAAACTCCTGTCACCTCCATCGTAATGGGGTGGCAACAGGAGCCTCAGTGACAGAAAAACCGTAGCACATGAGGTCCTTACTGATCATAACTTCATCCTTTCTGTAGGCTGCTGTTACGTCTGGACCCGGCTCCTGCAGAATATGAGACAGACACTGTGGAGATCTTTGGCTTCCCCTGGGTAACAGAGACAGCACTGGTGGAATCTACAAAACTACTTTTTGGTCTGTTCAGGTAAGCCAAGATGGAAAACAGATTTCAGATAAGTTAGCTTTTAAAATTGACAGTTTTGATGTTAATTTATGCCGCTACAGTCACCCGACTCTGAATGTCCTTTTTTCGTGGCAGTAAAAGCATAGAAATGGAATCTTTTTGAATTCATTTGTTTAAAAAACTAACCGTCCACCATGCTTTATTTACATACATGTCACTGATCTTTAATGGTCTTTGTCTATTTCAGACAAAAGATTTACAAGCTGGAGACCTTGGTGCAGTCCAGCTCACACGACTTTGGTAAGCTTGTGCAACATGTTAACCCAACAGTCCAACTAATAATCAAACTTCTCGTTTTCATGTTAGTATTTTGTCCACAAAGTAAACTGTTATTTGCTCACATTACCAGCCAGTTAGCCAGTTATTTGTGTGCCACGTGATATAGTGCTGTAGAGATAGCATTGTTGTGGTTTCCTTGTCAAAAAGCCAAAGGAATTTTTTTTTCAGTTGGATTTTGGATCATTGCAGAAAATAAACTCCTGTGGCAAACAGTTTCCATGTTCTGTTCAACAAGATCATTTTCACAAATGTACACCGCTGCTATGGTTTTTGAAGCTTAAATGTATTTGCCAAAAGTAAAAATCTAACGTTTCAATGCACAACAACCAAGCTTCCTTCAGCACTGTATTGTATGCACAAATAATCTGATAAATTAACAAGATGGAAAGTTTGACTTAGAATGGTTTGCAAGAGAGTGAGACTGTAACAGTGGACTAGTGACTATGTTTTACATAGGATTTGGGAATACAGCATCCCTCATGTGTTGTAGGTCAAGCAGGCAGCCTCCACTATGAAGCTGAGGACCTCAGACTACAGTGTGTTTCATTTCTTCAATATGTCAAAGTCTTCTTGCACAGGTAATTCTAAATATTTAAATTCAACACAGGGCTTTAAATTTTTTATCTTTATATTGCAGTGTCCCGATGTTCCACTTCTACAGCATTTGTTTGTTGTCCTTTTGCTTCTTTTCAGGTACATGAAACCTTCCGTCTACCTGGATGCAGGTCGCTCACACCCCTATGAGGAGCTGGAGGCTCAGCTCCCCTCTGCTCTTCTGGAGGAGCTGTTTGGCATCACTCTCCTGATAGGAAGACTCAAGGACCTGCCTTCCAATGTTCAGAGTGCCTTCACTATATCTAACCAGGGAAAGGTGTGTGTGTGTGTGATACACAGACATCATGTGCTGTTGTAACATAAAAATGCAACAAAGTGTGTTTGGTGTACATAAAATCATGCTTCACAGAGCAAAGTAAATAATATAAACTTTAATGTGGTATGACTCATACGACTTCAGACTTTCAGAAGGTCCTAACACAGAACCTCATGATAAAACTTGAGAAAGTATTCTGAGTTGATTTTTCTATTGACGTTGAACTCTGTGCTCTGTCTTCCTCCCACAGATTTTTTCTCCCTCTTGGCATCTTTTACACCTTCATCTTGACATCCACTGGTCAGTCTTGGAGATCCTTCACCTACTCAGTCACAAGATGCAAGGTATGTGTCTGATCCTTGCTACGTAACACTTAGATGGGAAGTGAAATCTAAAAATATTCAAATGTGAGCTGTAACTTGTGTGATGTTCTCGTTTAGAGCTGCTCTGAACTTTAGTGCTGTAGTCCAGTCCTTTGGAAACACTAAAACCTATTGTTGGAGGAAAATGCATCATAATATGAAAGTGTTGAATTGCATGGAAACTGTTACTGGCTCAACATCTCTCCTCATACAAGACAGTTTAAAGGATTATAAACTGGCTCATATGCGACATCTAAAAGCCAGCACAGTGGGCAACAATCCTGTGACTTACAGCTTGTAGTGAGTCATTATCATGGAAACAGGCTTTCTGCAATTTTACCTATTCTTTTCTGCAGGCCAGGTGGTGTACGCCCACCAGTTTGTGAACCTGACGGGAGAAAACCTGACGGATACCAGTCTGTTTGAAGAGCACCTGTGCAGTCTGCTGTGTGACCTTACTGGTCTGGCCATAGGCAAATACAGCAAGGTGGGCGGCCTGCCAGAGCTCATTACGTTAAGCTGTTGAGATGTGCCAGTGGTATTTCTGTCTTATTTTTTAGCTGTAAAAATGTGTGAATCTGTGGTTAAATATGTTCATTATTACATTTAATATTTGGAAAATAGAATCAGTTGAAATATAAATGTCCTCTGACATGCCTGCCTACAAAAGAAATTTCCCATAACATTATCCTTTTTATGGTGGAAAGGCCTCTAAATCAGCACCATACATTAAAAAGATAATGGTAATAATAAGAATAATAATAACCAATTTTGTTGCATTTTCAAGGATTGTATTACAAAATGTAATTAAACTAACTGTACAGACTTAACATTATTGGTAGACCACATGCATTTATGAGAGTAATCTGCAGTTTGGAGCTTACTATGTTAAATGGACAGTGTTGTACAGTGACAGGGTAGACACACTTTGTTACTGTACTTCAGTAGGTTTTTTGGGGGGGATATCTGTACTTTACTATTGATATTTCTGTCGACTTTCACTTCTTACTTTACTACATTTTTGTTTGTTTGTTTCAGTAGTCAATAATGTTGAATCACAGACTGTGAGAAGTCGGATCACTGGTTATGTTAGGTGTGAGTGCAAACAGGTACTCTTAAGCCGCAGTACATTTCACTTTCCTCACTCAGGCAGCGATATCAAACAAAATGGCCCTGACTACGTTAGCTATCTACCTGAAATTTCTCATAATTAGAAGGAAAAATGCTGCAATGCGCTTGCGAGACGTGCAAAAGTAAAAGACGACGCTTAACTTGTGCAAAAGTAAAAGTAAGAGTCCGGCACTCACCTACAAGTATTTAAGACTGTTTATTGATGTACAGCAGACAAAAACGGATGCGTTTCTGCCCTGGACTTCCTTCAGCGTACAATGTATTAACTTGTGCACTAACAGGAAATTTTTCAAGTGACTGGGTTGTTACTTTGTGTGCTGCTGTAGTCATGTTTAATTTTGGTTTTAAATTCTGTTGCTGTTATAGAATAGGAGCAGTCGCCCACTTGCAGATTCAGCTAGAGCTTAACCTTTGCCTGCTGTGTTCAGATCAGGCCCAAAGGAGTATAGAAAGCTCAGAAAGTTTTTTGAAAGTACTTTTTTAGCAGTTTATTTACATTTTGTTTTATGGCTGAGATATTCTGTCCTTATGTAGACCAGAGGCTACATGAATAAAAAAAAAACAAAACAGTTTTTAAAAAGTCAAACTTGTTTTTTTTAACAGCATTTTTACATGTACTTTTTACTTGTACTTTTACTTTTGATGCTTAAGTACATCTATATTTACTGTACCTTTGATACTTAACTTAAGTACAGAAAATACCGGCTACTTTAAGACTTTTACTCAAGTTATATTCTAACAAGTGACTTTCACTTTGAACAAAGTCATTTTCCAGAAAGGTATCTTTACTTTTACTCATGTATGGCTTTTGGTACTTTACACAAGGCTGTAAATGGATCCTGTTGTTTTCTAGGTGAGGCCTACAGAGGCACTGAGCTGCCATCACTACCTTTGTCCCTGCACCAAAGAGCTGTGGATCCTGCTCATGCACCTTCTGAAATACAGGAATAAAGTGTTAGACACACAGGTAACTCAAAGACACGCATGTTCACACAGTCGCACTATCAAATCTCACTATCCATGTTCAATTAATCAACATGTGTTTCTCTCCAGTCTTTCTGGGGCTACATGAACTGGTTGTTGAGGCCTCTGGTTTCAGGAAAGCCGGCAGCGGAGCAGTTCAGTGGCCTCCCCCGGCACTGTAAGGACCCTCTGGGATTCACATGGTGGCTGGTCACACATTTAGCAAAATTAGGCCAATACAATCGTAACGGCACAGTCCAGAATGAGGTAAGGAACTGAGAACCACGACGCTGACACCTGTATGCTGCCCTGCTTAATAGCCTTTGCATACAATAAGAAAGTGCTTCACAGGGTTACCACAGGTTATACTAAAAGATGTTTTCTGTCTAGGACATCTTAGAATTTGGATTTTTAAAACAGCTTTTCTCTAACTAAAAGGTAATACATGTGGTATGAGATTTACTTAAAATGCATATAGGCCAGTCTAATTCATCCAGGTAGTGCAATGTAAAGACATGAGTTGTAGATTTTGAGACATTAAGATGAGACAAATAATACATTTCTAATGATAAATACTCAGTGAAGAGAGCAATGTATTTATTGTGTTAGGAAGATATCTTTTTATAAAGCAAAATAACACCTGAAAATTTGCCGTAGAGGAAGAGAAAACGGCCACTTTTATCTGAGACGGTTCACCCAGATCCGCTTCCGGCTGATGCAGGTGAGCTGTCATGCGCCGCGCTGCTTTGAGGGACAAAAATCACCTCTGTAAATGGAACTCACAGCCACTCTTGAATTTTACTTTTGATGGAGACAGTGGTAGTTGCCACGCAACCAAGATGCAGCTGCGGCCGTGCGCAAATATATAAATTTAACTACAGCCAAATCTGTGCGGTCATTATGACCTCCTGTGGCCGAAATAGGTAGGAATGATCACATAGTCTTTGCCTTTAGGGAAATTTCTATAAGATTTTAAATGAAAATACAGACATTTTTAGGGAAAGTCAGGAGCCAGCAGCGCTGTAATTTTTAATTAAACAAAGTTACATGACATATAAATGTGAACACAGTTCTAGTATTAATATTTTTTATTTATTTATTTTATATTTTTTATCTT